>JAVQJD010056498.1:0-51831 GCA_036023655.1 Nannoperca australis
AATTTATGTTTTTGAGAATATTTATCAATCACAGTTAAACAAATGCTTACAATCTGCTTTAATGTTATAACATCCGCATTAGAAACAAACAAACAAGATACCAAGTTCATAATCACCAGTCTATGCAGTGTTACAAAATGATTAAGTAATTCAAGACCTCAGTCCCAGGAGGCAGAAGCCTTTTGTTTATTTAAGTGGTCAGTGTTATCAAGGAGATAAGGACACCTGCATTATCTGAACCACAATTTTTGTGAGGAAATTACTGATTTGCTTGTAAATGTCTCCTGGAATGCTTGGCACAAAGTCCTATAGTGGGAGGGCAAACGCATCATAGCGAAAGGCATTTCGAGGTCAGGATCATACTGTAGGTTCTTAAGTTATGTACGAAGAGTTAAAATGTTGTGTGATGTTTGCAGTTTTTCCATTAAGTAAGTCTCTGTGTCTCCATCTCTTCAGCAGACCAAACATGATGTTCCGAGGGGCTGTGCTTATTTCTTCTACAGCAAGAATAAAGCCGACACAAGCTTCTTCAGAACGCATCTTCATGTTGCCAAATGCAGTCAGATAGATCAGTCAAATCATTGTGCCGTCACTCTTTTGGTAAACCTATATTCAAAAATGACTGAGTTTCTTTACTCATGAACTTTCTGACTGCCAGATAATCCTGATTGCGAACATAAGGTTACTTATAAAGTAAGTTGTATAGATGTCAGCTGTCATCATCTACATTCAAGATATTAACTGCTAATTTGAATTAATTAACTTAGTAGGCTTGGCATTTTGTGGAGAAAATGTCTTGTACAGTGTTAATTGAGTGCAGTATGTAATTTAAGAGGGCGTACTGTTGTGCTGTTATACTGGAAACACTCAGCATTGATTTAATTAGTTGCCATTGCCACAATTTAAATTTCAAAAGATTACTGTGATTCTATATTCTATATGAGGAAACGTTCGAAAAATCGTGTCTGAATCTAAATTGCAATCATGGAGATTTCAAAATGACACAAGTAAATGTATCAATTCTGTGTGTGTGTGTGAGTGTGAGTCAGCTTTAACAGTTTGTTATTACATTTGTATTTACTGTATCTTTCTGAGTTATAGTAATTTCTATCTGTTGGAATAAAAAAGTGGATTAAAGGTCATCACGGAGGAATATTAACTAAAAACAGATTGGTTGAGAGTGGCTGAATGACATGGCAGCAGAAGGTTCCTTTCAGGGTTCAGCAGTGCTTTCTCACAATATGTAACATTAGCAATGATTTCTTAGCAACACCATGGCAACGGCGTAAAAGCTGGACTCCTGCTATCTCACTCACATGCAGGGGGTCTATTGACAGCGACGGCAGCATTTAGTCAGCTCAACGAGGATGTGACATGCTAATCCCTCCTGGTCTGCAGCATCTGCTTAATAC
This sequence comes from Nannoperca australis, assembly GCA_036023655.1. Taxonomy (NCBI): domain Eukaryota; kingdom Metazoa; phylum Chordata; class Actinopteri; order Centrarchiformes; family Percichthyidae; genus Nannoperca; species Nannoperca australis. The sequence goes on from JAVQJD010056498.1 coordinate 1,413, forward strand.
TGACCCATGTCCCAAAGCACTGGCAGCAGCCGCTGCCATAACATCTGTTTAAAGGTGACCCTGACCCCTGTGTAGTACCTCGGTGTAAAGACGTACCTTTCTCTCGACATAGATCATTACCTCTGGCCAAATCACAGGGGGTAGTGTGTGTGAATTCAGAAGCATGTGGAGTCAGAGCTCAGTAAAAAACATCTGGTTCATCATGACACTTTTGCCCCCGACCTCTGATAGAGCTACAACTTTTTCAACCCTTTTTCATTCTTACAGCTGGTTGGGGTCTGCCTGCTACGTCTCTATGTAGGGTGAAATGATTGTTTTAATATAACGCGTTTCGGAACTGTAGCGTGACTTTAAAATATTCTGCTGCTGTCTTTACTTCTTCATACTTCCGCTGAGATTTTAAAGTAGGTCAGAATTTAAATATCATATTGAATGAGGTCACATTTCTGTATTCCCATCACCAACACAGGCTCTGAAGCTATTGTTGTATCATTCAATTCTGTGTTAACATTGTGTTCAGAAGAAAGAAACCCGATCACAAAGCAAACTAACACACAAGCACTGTTAAATATTCAATAACAAGGTAAGCAATACAAATTGTATGTATGATTGCATGGTACAAGTGGCACCGGTATGCAAAAACTAACCATGATATAGTTTAATATTCTTTAGCTTAAGAGTTGATTAAAGGCATTTAGGAAATGAGGTATAGTATTGAAAAAAATATATTAAAAACAATCTGAAAAGGCCTGAAAATAGAAGAAGTTTTCTTTAACATCGGACCAGTAAAAAAGTGAAAGTAAAACTCTACTGGTTGTATGATAAAACTTGATTTGAGGTAAGAATGTGGGCATCTGTATGAAACATGTTTTAGTTAAGACCACAAAGATATGGTCTTGTCTCCAATGGAGTGATTGGTAATAAAACATTATTTATGATATTTTAACTAAAGTTCAAAACACAAAGTTCAGTGAGAATGACTTATGTTTTGCTATCTCCTATAGAGAACAACAAAGGGGAGAGGCAGTGAAAGGGAATTATTGCTCATGCCAAACCAAAAGAAGCAATGCTTTTTGGTTTGTACTTGCAGCAATTACATAACACATGCTGTCAGCTCTGATAGCAAGTGGAGTGTGTGTCTTTATCTGTACAGTATATGTGTGCATGAAATAGATTGTTTCAAAATCAAAAGTCTTCAGCTATTTAATGAGGCACCACTATTCAGACCACCCAAGCGCACGCACACACACACACACACTAACTTCCGCAAAACTCTAATTTAACACTCTGCTTTCTCATCATTTGGAGCTGTGCACTAAAACGCACAGTCTGGAATGGACAAACCTGAGGCCTTTTATATCCTCCATTAGTTGTGCTGCAGATACAGTATAAATGAGCAGGATCGCCGCAACCATGGCAGCATCCATCCAGCCGGTTAATGCTTTGCAATCCGCCACAAAACTCACAGTCCACCATGATATACTTGTACTACCCGGGTGTCTCGCGTAAAACAAACTTAATTTCAGTCATTTAGACTGACATACAGTGATGTTTCGGTTCTGTTCTGTTATTACTTTAGATTTGAAACATCACAGCTGCTTTTAGTTTCATGTCCAGACTGTCAACTTTAATTGACATGTTCACCCACATGAAATGAGCGGTTGGAAAACTTCTGTCACATTTTGTCAACTTTACCCAGTGCCAGTGCAGCAAAAGTTTTGCAGATTGTGAAAAGAAAATAATCAGTTAATAAGATAACATCAAATAAAGTTGATAAGCCTATTTTTAGATGCAAATTTGTTAACAGCTAAATTTGTTTCTATGCTTTAATCTTTAACAGTTTTGCTCAAAATACTTTTTATGGCATGTCTGCTTTCACAAGGGACCTGCTCACCTACTCAGACATAATATGACTAACTCAAAGTTTGCGAGTTATTGTATTGTTTTGTTTTATCTGCATAACTGTTTATACTCTTTCACACACACATACACACAACCAGAAATAATTCAACATTTTGTGCAATAAACATGAAAGCCAAGGCTGATTTGTAAGACATGTGTTTAGTTCACTTTACGGTTCGTAAAGTGAACTAAACACATGTCTTACATTCAAAAGAATGCTTGCTGAAGAACCAACCAATTACGCATCTTTGTGCTGAAAATATGTGTCTTATGGCAAGCCAGAGGGATCAAATGTCTTCAGTCAGCACACGTCCCTCGTACATAAAACTGTGTAAAATATGGCGTCCTGATGGTTTTTCCACGGCTTTTTATGCTGTTTTTATTTACAACACCGCCTTTTATGGCGATACATTTTTAAACACTGCTATTTAAACCTGTCCAAGACGTGGTTATTTACGTTTTCTTGTATGGTAATGCGCCCTTCCTCCTGTTTGTACATAGCCAGTAAATTCAAAGATTTTGTAACCAATCAGTGAAGAGTAAAGCTAGACCAAAGCAATGCTTTGGTGAAAGATGCTTGCCATTGCTAGGCTGTCGATCTGTGTTGTCCTTACACAGATAACTAATTAAAACCAAACTTATCAGAAAAATGCTTGAACTCACATCAGCGTGATACAAACGACCTAAAATGACTGAAACAATCTGACAGAAATATCAATTTGATGTGTACTTTGACTTTTCAGTTAGGCCCATGTCCCATCCACTATCATGGAAGAGGCGCCACTGCAGCCAGCCCCCCGGGGCGACCGAGATCTTTTTACTTCACTTTTGGGGAGTTGTCACGTCGTCAATCTTTATAAACAGCCTATGGTTTCTCCTGACAACAAATCAAACTCGTAGGTCATAGGTCAAGCAGCAGACCAGTGAGCCTAGACTTCTTTTCCTATGTGACCTTATGCAAACATGATTTTTTCTTTTCTTATTTTTGTTTTTATTTCAATTCATTTAGAAAAAAGTTTTCACTTTTTCATATGAAAAATATAAATGAATTAATAAAATGCTAAGTTTGGCACCAAGGGCTTGGCCTGCGGGTGGGTGGAGGCACAATAACTAATTTGGGTTGAAGCTGACTCCATGAGATTCTTAAACCTTTAAACTACTGTATCTCTTTTGTTTTCACAATATGTGAAAGATGTCCACATTCACAGCATGTATCTCTGACTGTGCCTGTGAAACGTCTTAACTGGAGGTCACCTCCCGGCTCACCTCTGGTCTTTGGCCTGAACTTTAGAAAAGTCAAAGAGGTGTTGCTTGAGGATCTCAGTGTGTTCATGGGCTCATGTGGGGAAAATTCCCTCAAAGCAAAGCTTGTAGACATCAAAGCCTTTTTTCTGCACAAATTCTCTCTGATGGCATCTTGAAGCACAGCAAACAGGTCATAGTGTGTGTGTGTGTGTGTTTGGTTGTGCACATGGTCAGCAAAATTATTGAACATCAAAGACAACTAACATCTCTTCTGTCATCCCTGGTCAATCCCTCCAAAGTGAGTCATCCGGCAAAGTAAACGGAGATCTGGCTACACAAGATGCTGCAGAGGAGAAAGGAGAGGAAGGATGAAGATGAGTTAAGGGGCCTGTGTTGAGGGCAGGTGATATAATTGAGGAAAGCGATTAAGGAAAAGATTGGGATTGATAGAGGGATGGAACGAAGTGGCTCTGACTGAAGCAGTGAAAAGAGGCGACCAGAGATCTGGGCAAGTGAATCCGCATCATAAAGAAGAGGAATGTATTTGCATATGGAGCGGCTGATACCTTCGAGACAGCTCCAGCTCTCACAGCTGGCAGACTGACAGCACTGGGCAGGTGTGAGGCTCGGCACCGTGGCACATTCAGAAAGTGACACTTAACGAGAAGTGTGTGCGCGCGTCTGTGTGTCCGTGTGTGGAGGGGGCACCGTTCATCTTAAACAGCCCTTTGTGCAGCAGCCTTCAAAAAATAGAGACATACTTTATCAGTTCTCTCTCTTTTCCCCTGCACATTCATCTGCGTCCTTCCTTTTAATTGCCGTTCCCTTCTCTACAATTTCCTGTTCTTTCTGTCCCAAAGTTAAACCAAGGGGCAGGAGAGTGTATTTTCGACTCAACAGTGAACATCGATGCCGTTACTTTATATGAAAACCTGAGGTATGTGTCTGTGCTGATTGATTTTAGGGCTTATTTCATTATATTTGGATCTCAGCTTTATATTAAATATGTCCTACATGACCATGTTAACTTGGCATTTTGTTGCGTGGCCAAGAGGTGGGCTATTTTTCATTCTGAAACAGTCTTGCACTGACAAACCTAAATGAATGCATCAATCAATATTCCCCCTTTGCTCCCCATCCTGCTTTATTCCCTTGTCATTTCACTGGTGGCGACAAAGCAGTACATTTTATACAAGCAGCACAAATTGGGAAGTTAAGGGCAATATAGTTTATCATCTTTCTTCCTTTTAATGAAGACTTCTGTGTCCGTATATGCTTTTTGAATAACCAAAAAATCTGCGAATCTCTTTGTGTACAAATTCAAGGTCATTTCTTATGTATTTGATACAAACATTGTTTCCTTTTGTCAAAAGGATCCAGAGTAATGGTTTAGAAACCTAGGCTTTCAGTGAAACTACTTTGTCCTCTTTTCACCAAAAACATGTATTGACTAATCCAATATTTATCGCACAGTAAAATAAGTAAGAAAAAGATTTCAGAAAGCTTGTATCTGCAGAGTCTAAACTCTAGCTGTAAGGCTTTGGGGTTTCTCAATAATGAGTTTGAAGAACTGAATTGTTGCTGTTCTAAAGAGATGAATGTGTTTACTTTTGAAAACGGCTCATATAGTTATGGATATAAATGTAAAACATTCACTTTAACATTACATTTAGGGTGTGATTGGCCATGAAGCATGATGTTGACAAAGTGTTGAATACAGGCGTACAAAAATACAGTGGTGGGTTTGGGTTTTGTTACAGCTCAGTGCACTATATGCATGCTATTCATTCATTGCATGGTTTCAAATCCATTGTTGCCTGTCATCCCACCTGTCTCTTCCATCTGTCCTGTTATTCTTCTCTCTGATGCAACTTGAAATACTAGAAACTAAAAACTTTCAGCAAATTTTGGAAAAGTTTTATCTTAATTTTCCCCAGGGGATGCAAACACTTTGGAAATTGCTGGTTGCAAAATCTGCTTGACAAAAAGAGAGGGTGGAGAAAGAAAAAGTAAAACAAAACAACATTTCACAAAAAACGCAATTTCTGTCTGATCTTCCTCGACTTCCCTGTCCCAGTTCACAAAACTGCTCTGATTGATTGAGTGGTAATTGAGATTTTCACTGACCCCTCACTTTTCATCAGGAGAGGAATCACACCTCAGCTGCAAAAATGCAACCCTCTCCGGGCAGCATTTATTCCTGACAGGTGGTTGCTGATTGCAGCTGCTTTCTTCAGTCTAACGTGACGTCTTATTGCCATTACTTAATTCCCCCCCTCACTCATCATCCTCTGACTCACTGAAAATGTGGATACCTCTCCTGTCTATCAGGCTCAGTTGCATCCGGACATTTTCTCAGTCTCTTTCCTTTCATATTCTTATATCCCTCTTCATGTTCTCCATCTTCCCTTACATTTATGCACATTTTTCACTCTGCTGATGCTGATGCAACAGAACTTTACCACCACAAGCCATTGCCATATCCCGAGCCAATACCATAAATCTGACCACAAGTACTAAAGGCTTTTACAAGTGAATACATATAGATCTTATTATTGCACTATAATAAATGTTTCAGTTTCAGAGATTTACCGTGACACATTTTGAAATCTAAAGCTGTAAGAAAAGTGTAAAACTTGCAGAAACTATACTTATTATAGCACTATATGAGTGAGGGTTCATTCATGAAGTGACTCTGGACATAAACTTTAAGAAGCCATCTCCTCCATGTTTTGTCCCCCTTTGTATCTTTCAAGCTTTACCTCTCACATTTCAGAGACTGCAGCAGCATGGACTATAATGTCAAAATGAATAATTTTCCCATTCTTTCAAATTACCTTTCCCTACATCACTCTGTCCTGATTTACTGGAACTCATTTTAAAATTCTTATAGTGTATATCACAGGTAGAACTGCAGGTAAAGACCACTGACTAATACAGAAAAATACCGTTCAGGTGGCTGAAAGACTCCACTTGACACACTGAATGGCATAATATCACCACCACCACCACCACACCGTGCAGATAGGGGAGCTAAAACGCAACATGAATTATTCTTGATAATAAAAATTCATGAACATGTGTCTCTGCATGTGTTTGCTTGTGTTTTTGTGAGTGTGTGTGTGTGAAGAAATTCTCAAAATGATTCTTACAGAGCCAGTCTGGAGCAGTATTTATAGTGTATCCTCAGTGCTTATCTCTCAATTCAGAAAAACTGAGGTAGTAGGCTTCCAGAATGAAAAAAAAAAAGATAAAAAAAATAGAATCAGGCGTATACAGATGTTTTGGCAACTATTTATTCAACAATTTTTATTTCGTACATGAGAACGAACCTCTAAATTAAATATAATAAATCCCACAGACAATGGGAGAAAAACACCTCCATTATGGTGCTATATGTCGAATCAAGCCCTCTCAGTACAGCTTGATATGAAACCCCATATTTCACCAAGGTACATCAGAAGCTGAACTAACGTATCTAGCTCTAATCCTGATCTTTATTGTGGATATTTTGTATTTTGTGAGTGATAGTGCGTTACAACTCCTTCCATCAAAATAGTGATATACATAAAGATGTGTGTTGCTAAAGGAAAACATTATGATAGAGGACAAAAGCACTGAACTCCCTTTAAACCATAAGCTATAATTATATAACACTGTGTATAAACACAACTTCTATCATTCTCCAAACTCATGATTATTTGCAACATATTTCTTAATGTCTGTATTTCAAATCAGTGATCATATAAAAAAAACTGTATAATATCCCAATGACAGCAAGATGACAGATTACTGAATAACCACTGAATAATTTTATTAACATTGTGATAATCTTAAACTCAACAAAATACATGGTGTCAGGGACTAGCAGGGTGAGAAGTGCTCACAAGTCCCCGTTTTAAGACAGAAAACAAACAGAGCAAAACAAACCCCAAAAAATCTCTAAATGAAATATATTCCTGAGATGCAAAAGAAAAGAAACAGATATAATCAAAAGAAGGAAAAAGAAAGAAAGATCAAAACATCACTACATGCGATTTTGTCACATGTTGCTGACATCACTGTGACAATATGGAGATTGGGCTGATTGATTCTAGCGTCAATATTGCAGAGGAACAAAGAGGTGCACTGAAGCCAAACTGTACAGCAAAGACTTATAAAGGGTCAGAGGAGGAGAGATTGGACTGGACCGTGTCATGCTATTATCACTGCTGTGCTGGTCTAAAAACAAAATTTAAACCAATACAGATAAAAAAAAAAAAAAAAAAAAAGAAGTATTTTAGACAGATTTTGACTCAAAGTGGCCATTAACTTATTATCCATTCCTTTTTAATCAGGGATTCACAGTTGATATTTTTAGTTGATATGGGCCTCTAATTTCCTGAAACTGGGGACAATAGCTAGCGCAAACCTGGGGCCAAATGCACGCGTGTGTGCCCGACTGACCACAATATTCTGTGACCAGAGGTTCCCTTGGAGCAGAGCAGCGTTGTGAAAAGGCTGTGGCGGGATGAATACATAACGCGGTGTCAGCAGGTGGAGTTTGGACAAGCCTCACTAATCATCAATCACATCAGCGCATCTCATCCCTCTCCTGCAGACAGGCAGGAGGGGGGTAAAGAAGCAAGCTGGAGGTGCGAAGTCACAAGGTACAAAAACAGCTCCCCAAATTTGCGTCAAAGGATGTTGTGATGTCTCTTTTTGTTCAGTTGAATTTACATTTCAGAATACACTGAAATCTTGTGATATGATGCTATTTTAAAAGGTAATGATATCAGCGCACTTGGTCAACATTGAAAGAAATTTGTATTATAATAAAACGTGTTTCTATTATTACTGCCTGTTGCCTATTACAGGTGGAACACATGCATATGATTCCTGCTGCTGATGGTTGTGAAAATCTATAAATAGTTGTGAATGACAATGCTGCTAGAAATCAGTCATTAATTGAACCCATTGTAGACGATAAGTAATTTACAGTGAAAGAGGCAAAACTCATGCATACATGAGAGTTTTGGGGGGATTTTGTACAAGTCTGTATGTGCCACCACCAAAAGGAAAATTGTTCACAAGATTGTACGAAATTACAACTGATAAAATTCCTGCCAGTATTGCTCTGCCTGATCTGCATAAACACATAACCTCAGCTGCACCTCTCCCACCTTCAGTCAAAGAAAGTGGGTTTGTTTGGTGCCAGTAAATAATCACACAGAGACGAGTCTAAAAAATGGACTTGAGCCCAATGACAATGGCACTGCAACTACTTTAGTGCTTGCCGCCAGGATGAAATTAGAGGCCCATGATGTAGTGGATATTAATCGAACCAATATATGTTGAAGAGAAAGGAGGCAATAAGTTTAAAGCTTAGTTTCAACCGACAACAAAAATGAAATACTACTAATATCTGACCTCAAGCTGTAACAGAGCTACAGTTGATTCTATCCTAGTAAAATGGGGCATGATGGTATGTGCCAGGCTGTTAGAATAACAAATTTAAAAAGATTCAGGTTTGGTCTAAATATCATAAAAAGCAATTTGCACCAAATTAGCCCATTACTGTCATGTCAAAACAAATATTTACATGTGTTTTTCAGAAAGAAAAAAAAAACTCATTTAACCATTTACTAAGAAATATCCATCAAATTAGTCAGAGTGCATAATTCTGTAAATGGCACCTGTTTCATTTCTAATGCACACAACAACTCATCACTGCAGACCTGGTTATTTGTGAGTGTTCATTAATATAAAACAGCTTGTTTCTTCAGAATCAACAAATCGATTAGACCACTCTCTTATTTCTAAGATGGATACTCAGGCGTAAAGCAACAGAAAATTAGACTAATACCGTCATTGATTTAAGACACAAAACAAAACAACAACAAAACAAAAGAGAACAAGACAATACATAATTTTGATCAAATTTATCTATACACGTGTGATACAGGCGGTTTCTAAAGACCAGAGCCAGTCTAGAACGCTTTAGTCTGGATCTTCTGAAGGTTCATGGTGAGTCCTAAGGTAAAACTGTAATTAGTGGTGTATTGATGAAGTGCACAAAAACTGTAAAATATGGAAACTGTGGCAAAGCATCTACATTTTTAAAACAAATTTTTTGCATTTTTAAAATGTAATATGCAACCTAAATTCAGGCAAAAACTGAGATGATTGATCTGATGATTCCCAACTTGTGATTCACTCCAGCAGTGTCTGAGTTATGCCACACAGAGAAAGACCTTACTTGCTGACCTTATTTGCATAATGTTGTAAATTGGCCATCGGATTGGAGACAGCTGGGCCCACTATTTTATTGCCCTTGCTAATAATTTACTCGCTCTTAGTAGATTAGTGTCTTGCATTTAAGTCTTTAGTACCTGAGGCCACACTGTTTATCGCTCTTTCACAGGAGAGTAAATCAGCCAAATTCCTGCAAACTGATAAAAGAAGAATGACAGGGATATGTGACAAGGAACAGAAGTTGTTTACTATGATGTGTTACGTTTGTCTTAGTGTGTGAAACTTTCATTGCCTCCAATGCCTTTGAATTTAATTTGTATTTTAAGTAATTTTCCTTTTTTTCTTGTTAATTGTATCTTCTACAATACCAAATCCTTCCGATCTGTAGCACCTAAGCGCACGCCACAAACACAAAGAGCCACTGTTCTCCAAAATTAAGTTACAAACATAGTTTCATTGTTGTTCTCTCTTAAATACCTTCAGTTCAAATAAATTAGACATGAAAAATAACCAAACAAAAACAGGCTAATGTGTATTACCAAAGTTTAGTTTTCACACATTATATACATGCCTTGTGCCAAAACAAAATAGATTTGTTTGAATGTTTTCCAATAAGAATTATGTAATGAAAATCTTTAAAAAGTAAATAGATAAGGTGGCTAATATACAAATTTGAAGGAATATGGGACTCCAGAATTTAACAGCAATTTTCACAATCAATCACATTTTAGCAGACACAATATACAGCAGGGAGCTTAGAACCATTTAAACCAAAAATATTAGAAACATTTTTTTTTATAAAAAACATGATTAAGCTTACATTTTCAAAAAGATGTACTGTTTTTTTTAATCCAGAAGACAGCCTTGTCATCTTTCCACTACACATTTCAATAGAAGAACCATTCCCAAGGCAATCTAGTCATTGGCAAAGGAACGCATTTACTCATTCAGACATTTTTGTGCTTCTCCATTTGTCTTCAGTTTTTAGTTTTGGAAAGGAGGCCCCTGCAAATCTATGACCCAGCACTCACACACTATGTCCTTTTTTTTTTTTTTTTTTTGCTTGAAGACCCCATGAAATAGAAGTTCAGTTCATGGAGGGAAACGGACAAAATGGAAATAAGAAAGAGTAATTTGGAGGTGGCAATACCATGTGATTTTAGTCAAACTGATGTTATCACTATTTGTATAGTGTAAGTTATATTATGATTGGATGCTTATCTGTGAGCCAATGAATGAACAGAAATGTGTGTACAAACATTAGAAAGCTGCCTGGACTTCAAGCTTACAAGAGGTATCAATCAAAATTACATTACTAAAAGAGTGAGGAAAATGTATTTCACACTAACTGTCTTGTACATACTGTAACTGTGTACTTGTTTTTGTCCCGTATTAACTCCTAATATTTATTTTGTACATTTCACGGGGTCCTTAAGAATTAAAATGATTTCCAATGTGACACAAACAGAAACAAAACAATTCAAAGTGAAAAGCTAAACTCATTTCAATACAATTTATACAACTTTTAGAGAGACTCATTCTGTACACCTGAACCCTTTATGTGAATCACAAACTACTGTGAGCTGTCAAGAGGACACTGAAGGTATTGGCGTTTTGCTAAACTGCAGCCTGGACAGTGCAGGAATATACAGACAAAAGTACATTGGGACAGCAGATTTAGCAAATGGTTTTACATAGTTGATTGAGTTTATTTGATGGAACACTTCATATAGCATCTGTGTGTAGTCTCTGCTCTAAACAATACCACTACCCTTTATTACCCCTACCCTAATAATGCAAATCATATTATACACTTATCTGACAAACCTTGCTACAGTGTTACACAAAACCTTCTTCTTATCTTACAAGGGTCAACTGTTTAATTACAAGTCTATTTAGAGGGGGTGGGGTTGGGGGGAGGTGGGTCATCTAAAAGTACCATATTCAGTGTGATAGACATGTATAAGGCGTAAACAGCAAAGATCTTCATTCAAATAAAAAAGGACACAATGCATAATCAAAAGCTGTGAGCTAAGCAATGAAATGATGGTCCAGTTAACCATCTACGAAGCATTTACATTGCTACTGACAGACGATACATGAAGGCATTGACAGAAGTTCAATGGCGTCTGTATTTTTAGGCACCGTGTTGATGTGAGACATGATATGTGTTTGTGGACGTGTGTGATCAAAGGGGAAATAGAATGTGTTTGGGTGTCTGCTCGGAGGGAGAGAGGATGCACTACATGTAAGAAGCAGTCATGGTAGATATACAGACTTCCAGGCATTCATGTCAAAGATGAGGAAGAATATGAGAGGGGGGACAATAAAAGAAAGAAAGAAATACAGGACAAGATGTAAACGATAGAAATGGGCTCAACAAAAGGCAATAATAGGAAAACACTTGGGGAACCTCTCTGTCTGTGGACTGCCTGCGGGTTCCTCATTGACACGACAGAGGCAGTGGTCAGAGGTGGAGAAGAAACGGGGGAAGACAGACATAGAGAAAAAGAGATACAGAGATTGAAAGAGGGAAAGGGAAAGCAGAGAGCTGCACAGCTCCCTCTGCAGTCTAAATGAAGTATTCTTTCTTTTCTTCTGCATGTGCATGGTTGCCCTCAGCGTTGATGATGGCTGTGTCGGCATCGGGCGCATCGTCTGCTCCTTTGGCCTCGTTTGTCAAGTATGTTCCTGAGGAAACGAAAAACAAACCTATATCAAGGAAAACAAACACTGAGCAGCCCTGCATGGTATTTTCTGCCTGAGGCAAAAAACACATCTGAAGACAACATCAGTAATGCTACATAATTCATATGCACAATCACGAGAAGCTAGGGTAGTACAAGATATGTAAATACAACAGAGAGCAAGTGTGTAAACCCCTTCATCAACAAACACCTTTATTGTTCTCGGTGCTGGCAGTCAAGGCTTAAAGTTAGACATCAAAACAATGTGATGCAGCTCTCAATTTTAACTAAGAGCTCAATTTTGTAGCATCTCTGTTGCAAACTGACCCTTCATTTTTCAGCCCTCTGCTTTTTTGCTCTACAGTCACTATATGTGTTAAACAGGCCTGCCATATATTCTTATTTTCTAAAAAAAACCCTATATGTTTAAGGACATTTTGTATGAAAAAAAACTTTTATGCAATTTAGAATTGCATTGCAGATTGACTTTTTCATCTGTATGTCCACAGGTTTTCAACACAGAGCAACTCTCTACTGCAGGTGTGTCATACATTTGTAACTTGGGGAAGGACTGAGGTCTACTGGGACATGTAGGACATGCTTCACTAGTTCCATGAGCCTTGAGAGACTCAGGTCTGGTCCACTGTGGTTTTACCTTTATGCCTGGCCAGGTATCTTCCCAGAACAATGATTAAACACAAGGTGACAAAGACCACTACAGCCACCACTCCTCCGATCAAGGCATGGTCAGTGCCGTGCTGCCCCACAGCATTGGGATCTGAGGAAAGACAGACAGAGAAACAAAGAGAGCAGATGAAGGCGCCGGTTGCTTAGGTGAGGGAGTGAGGGCAGAGGAACAGCAAAAAGACAGACAATACAAAACAGAGCAAAGAGAAAAAAGACGATTATTTCCAGCTCGTTCTTGCTCTAATGAGCTACTGTCATTCCTCTCTCCTTTCACATCAAGCAGTCAGAGCAGAGCTGCCTAGCTCTCTCTTGCGAATAATAAAATGGAGAGAGCGAGAGAGGAAGAGACACGGACACGACATTGACACAAAGAGCAGCTACAGGCAGACACACATTCACCCTGCAAAATGAAGGAAAAGGAGAATGAAAGAGGGACTCGGAAAAAAGAAGTGAATAATTCAGGATCACCCCCACGTTGCCGCAGGAGTCCCCAACATGCAAACCAGGGCACCAGCGGTAGAGCAGTACACAATAAATAAATCATTACACAGAAAATAAAAAGGAGAGATCAATCTTTTTCTGTTTCTTGGCGAGGAAGGATTGTTGTTAGGAAAATGAATTGGGTGTTTGAGAGTTGCTACAGGTCCTGTTGGAAAAGCAGTCGAAATGATAGTGTAGTCATGAAAGAGTGAAGAATCTGCATGATGAGGCTGTTTAAGCCTCATGCAAAACCCATCAAAGGTTTCCCTTGACTTCGACAATAGCTTATTTCCTTTATTCACCTAAACTTCCCTTTTTCACAAAGTCTGGCTTGCAGTCTATTCAAGGTAAGAGTGAGGACGTGACACTGTTGGCGTCCACTGTAGGTGAATCAAAAAAAGTTGACAGTGACAGCGGTGGGGGAGATGGGTAACGGAATAGCCTGTATTATTCATATGAGTCCATGACACCTGAGAAATTAGCACTCATCTCATTATCCTACTCCCACTGCCAGTGCATGCTATATACAACCCTGTCACTTTGTATGTGGGCTCATGATAGCTAAAATATGGCAATGTCAGAGCAGAGTAAGCAGCGATAGAAGGGTGGTTACGACACAAAGCACACGTTGTATATTGATACTGTTTCTCTTCAGTATTCTCCTTTTCTTTCTGTGTCCGCCCATGTGGCCAAATTGAACAGCTGGCTGGCTCTCGCTCCATAACTCTCCATGGTCTGAGTGACCAGGCCGTCACACATCACTGCCTCCCAGTGGACAAACACACACTCATAGCAACACACACACACACACACACACACACACACACACACACACACACACACACACACACACATGCGAAGTGTGGTTACACTGTGCTGCAGTTCTGCTTGGTCAGTGGAGCAGAGAGTAGAGGAATGTTCCCCTGGCACGGCCCAGAAGGGCGAGGACTCGGGCGTTTAGTTACACACATGGCTGTGTCTCTTCACCTCTATCTGTATTTTTTTTTTTTTTAAACCACTGTCCTACTGCTGCGCTTCAGTCTGGCTGTGTGAAGGCACAAACACCACCACAGCCGTATGTCAGCCTATAGAGTACTACACACACTGGCCATGCGATATGCTGGTGTCATGTCCAAGGGGTTGGGGCTGTAAGTCAAAGCCCTTGACACATCCAGAACATGTTGTCTGGTCCTGCTGCTACTGCTTCACTTCCTTAAAGCGATACTCCACCAAAAATCTGTCTTCTGAGTAGAACTGAAAGGTTGCTCTGGAAAGCTTGTAGCTAGGTTTGTATGAATTACAATGGCAGGATTAGTCTCCAATGTATCAATACATCCTGTAAGATAATCTTCACTGTAGATTTGTATGTTCAGTATGTCCCATACACTCAGTTTTTCCACAACATTGCTAAATATACTACTTGCTATTGCCTCCTCATAGCTCCAAAGCTTCAACAGTAGTAGCGTTTCTTGTGATTTAATGTCAAAGTGGCAATTGTTTTTTTTTTGCCATGACTCTGCATTGTCCTCTTTTGTAGCAACTGTGAATCCAGGTTGACTACACCAATTGTCTGCAAGGATCCAACGACACAATTTATGGAGGAAGTCCACCAATTTTACCCATCAAAGTCTGTTTAAGGGTCTTTGGGAGTACTATGTGTACAAAGTCTGACAACTCGCCTCAAGTTATGTCACTTGAGTCAACGTCGGTTAGTGCTGGCGACTACAAGTGTGAAAATGAAAAAAATCTGGGGGTGTAGAGTTAGAAAGAAGTGAGCTTAGCAGACCACTGTAGCTTCTTATCTCTGTTTTATAGCTTAAGGCTACATTATCTGCTGCTGGCATAAGACTTGTGACCTGTGACATAAATTCATCATAACTTAGAATTGGTAAATACTTTTCATGCGAGTGCCTTCAATATATGGTTCATTTTTGTGTTCTTACTTATTATGTTCTAGTCCAATTCTACTCACGGAAGGAGAAAAACACAGGAAAGCCAAATAAAGACACACAGAGAAAGGAAATGAAAAAATAGAGAATGATGGACAGGAAAAGGCTGAAATTTCAGCTGGAGCAAGATGGGAAAGGAAAGACGACAAGGAGGAGAGGGATCTAGAGAGGAGGGTCATACATTTTTATGGCTCCAAAACACATTATCTTTTAATAAGGGCACATACATTCTTCTCTGTGTGATTTAATATGAGAGCGTGGCAGAGCAAACTCCTCTTTTAATATTTATAACACTCTCCTTGTCGCCTGGCCTTGTGAGTTGGGCTTGTTTAATAAATTAAAGGGGTTCAGGGCTTCTGTGAGCCATTGCTTGGCTGGACTGAACCAAAAGTGTTACTCTTAAACGGCCCCACTAACTCCTCATCTGATCTGACTCATTGATGCTGGCTCAATATGGGGTTACTGTGAAAGGATATGTGATAGTGATACTGTGTGGGTTTCCAAGAGGATGTGTAAAGTCTGGAAATGGAAACAATCTAATTTAGTCATGTTACTTGGTCAGATTAAATGACATTGATCAAATAATTACATTTCTGGAAGCACTGTGAGGCACCAAAATAAAGCATCAAACTAAAAGTATGTGTGATGGTTGCTGTGAATTGTAGGTCAAAAGTCATGAACAAATGATGAGCCTACAAGAAATGCCTGCTTCCCTCTTTCAATAGGGTCATCACCTCCTTTTTACATCAGCCTCATCTGAGCTTAATTGCCGCAAAATCATACATTAAGCAAAGCACTCCCTGAATAAAATGTGAATGAGAAATCTATTAAATATCCAAGAAGGCAAGCTGACTGGAATGGCTGAGCAGTTGGAGTGCCAAAGTGTTGGTTTGGTTAATTGAAGATGATACTTCACTGTTTATCTGATGAAAACAAAACAAAACAAAAAGAACTTCCAGGATGGACATGCAATATGTGTTGTAAAATCAGAGTAAATAATGAGTTGTTGATCACATGCAACCATCCAACCCATTAGCAGTTTTCGTCAACATAACGTATATTTCTGCTCTGTATTACATTAGTAAAGCCTTTCTTAAAGATTTCAAGGTCAGCAAATTCTACTATCATTTAGCATTAGCATTACGCTAGTTTACACTTGCTTAGATTGGGTTGCTACTGGTAACAAATGTTAGCAGCCAACGGTGCATCACTTTGTTAAAATGGACTTACTGTATGTCTGTATGTAATGTGTGTACTTATTTCATTCTTCAAACACCACATTCTCCGCAAAAGTCTTTAGAACTTCACAGGAGATGTTTACCATTCTGTAAAGCATTATTAAATCTCTTGGGCCTGACACTATACAATCCTCTGCACTGCCTTTCATCTAAAGTCATCTTTTAAATTAACAATCTCAACTAATCAGACGCAGCGTCCTTGAATCCATCATATCAGCATGCAGCTTAAATGGCCTTTGCATACTGTGGCTTGACATACATCTCTACCTCTCTCTGTCTTCCCCCCTTGGTATTAGATTTGTTAATATTAAAATTCATCCCCTACAGGCATCTTTTTCTTCTTTTGGATTACACTTTTTCCTCTTTCTATCTTAGATATAGCTCTGTGAAGCAATGGTTTCAGTTGCTCAGATCAATAAAGCAACAGCTAGCTTAAGCATGGGCTTATAGAGCTGCAGTGTCCTTGTGTCTGTGTTGTGGGTCAGAGAATCTTTGACCGTGTGTGTGTGTGTGTGTGTTAGCATCATTGCGCTAAAATAGACAATATTAGTTTGCAGGAACTCATTAGAAACACTGAAAAATACCTGGGAGGTAAGGTGTGACTTTTTGTTCTGTTGTTTTTTGCATTTAAATATGACATTTCTTGTGTATTTACGAGATAATGACTCTTACACAAGAACCCCTTACTACCTGAAAAAAAAAATGTGACCAAAATAAGGAACCAAATAAATAATTACCTTTTCGACTCGCCTATATTGGCTTCCATAGTGTTTGGAACTGCACATTGCATCATTAAATGTGAAACATAAAGAGACACACAATACTCCACATCAAGTCTGCTGCAGTGATGATAAGTTAAAGTTAGACACACAAAAGAAAGAGTGCCTGCAAATACAGAGAACGTAAAGGAGGGAAAGCGGTGAAAAATGCCTGCAGACTTTACTTCCTCGATGAGTCAATTATGCCCAACTTTTTGGCTGAGGCTGGAAATTCACCAATCTGCATCTTATGCTAGCTCTACTGCCAAGATGAAAGAGTCCCTGGAGGCTGCAGCAGAGGGCCAAAAGACACATTGTACGTACGCTTTTGAATGCAGGCACCCATGCATGTGAGAGAGTCAGAAAGACAGGAAAGAGGAGACATAACCGAGACACGTGTGTTTGTGTGTGTCCTTGCACATTACTGCTTGCTGGGTCAGAGTGGATTAATTAGATTCTGAAAACAAATTACTTCTGCTAATCATTCAATAAAGCCCACACGTGGACTGTCTTGAATATTCAACAATCTCCTTCTCTCTTTTCAGAATGAAAAGAAATTGTGGTCAGCAGGGTAACGGCATGAAGTTATAAGCAAAGCAAGATAATTAATCATATGAATTCATTAAATTGCATGCAAGAATCAATCTATCAAAGCGGCTCTACGTAAAATCCACAACCACTTCAAAACAGCAATAAAATACAACAAAGGAAGAGGCAGGGAGATAACATCAATGTTACACCTGTGGAAACTTAATCATGACTATATTGCTGCTGCTTTTCTGCTACAAACTGCATTATGCTGCTGGTTACTTTGGAAGAATTGCATTGTGTGATCCAACAGCAGAACAAGAGCAGCAGAAACAGTATCCCACACAGAAATGAGCGATCTCGGCGGAAGCAAGTTGCCACCACAAGCTCAACAAGAGGGAGACCAGGAGAAAAATGGACAAGGGGCCAAATAAAACTTTCCGTCAACAATTGAAAATTAGACGGTCTCAACTGTGTGTGTGCATGTATGTGTGTGCATATGCGAGTGCTTCTTCAAGATTGGTGAAAGTGTCCCCTGCCATTGAGATTTAATGAATAGACGAGCTATTACATGTAATTCATAACACTAGCCCCAGGATGTAATGATTTCCCTTTTTCTGTTCTACACTTTATTCCAAATTGTTGCTATAATTCTTCCCCAAAGCGAGTTAATGTGACAGGTCATCAATAATAATTGCCCAGCAATAAGTGGAAAGACCTTTGCATTATGTTTTAATTTCTCCTGTGCTCCTCAGCTTTATGGCAGAGAGTGGAGGAGAAAATGGAGAGAAGATGGTCGGTGCTTTTCAATTTTTAACCATCCGAAGATGCAACCGGAACCTAGCCTTTCTGGTTCAAACACAGCAACCAATCAGCTGCCCTGGACACTTGCCCTTTAAGAATATACGTCTTTTGCTCATCATACGGCCTAACCTGTGCCCTCCATTTAAAACAAGATCAATAGCAATGGAATAAAGCAGTTACACATCCCTCCAAGGGATGAAAATTGTCCCTTCTCTTATTGAGTTTTCACGAAAGGTTTGTCCTTGGTCTGAAGTTGCTTGAATAGGTGAATGTGGAGACATAAAACATTACCTGTGGAGTGCATCCTGCCTTGTTAATTCCTATATAATAATGTGCAATTTGGTGAAGGCAGATCTCAAAATAGATAATTAGAATATTAGATATAGATATTATTTATACTATGTTGTCATATCACTTTTGATTATTGCTTCATTCGGTATGCTTGTATGGACATCTACATACACTGTCATTTGTGTTTAATAGCCTCTTCTGTTGCTTTCTGAGAGCTGAAAAACACTCTGACCAAAGCAGAACCTAAACAAATGCAAAGTTTGGATATGCATGCTATTCTCCGCAAAGTATTTGTAAACTGGTTAAGTGGGTGTTTATTTCCAATGTTGATTCTTAAAAATGAGATTACAGATATATAACAATGAAGCACTTTGGATCAGAAACACTGAACACTAGAAGCAATAATTCCCAACTCATCTTGGATGACATTTCTCATGTAGACAGCACCTTCGATTGAGACATATGAACAGCCTTAAGCTATATTTTACTGTGCTGATGGATATGCTACTGTCTTTTTGAAATTGTGATTTTACAGTAACAAAATCCCATTACATAAATTATATGTGTTCCCCTGCTACTGGTTTCAACTCTCACATGTCTCAATATATATCCAGAGGTAAAACAAAAAGGGTTTTGCATGTTTATGGCAGAAGTTTTATTTTCAGACCCATAGAAGGAAATCCTCAGGTGAAGTCATTACTGTTGCCTAAAACAGACTGATAATTTAAGATTGGTGGGTTTTTATTTTTGAGGCTGGTTAGCAGTCTCAGCACAAATCAGCTGGCTCAAATCTCAGGAAGCCAAGCAGGGTAAGAGCGGCCATGTTTGAACGTCTTACTATTCATATGCAGCTTTTCGGCCAGCACTTGAAAAAGGAGAAAGCTTAGACTAATCCTGACTTTTGAACCCTGACCAATCCCTTGCTTCTGCTCTTGAATTCTCCTTGAGTGTGTAGTCACTGCTATCAACTTCAAGAGTAGAAGAAAGACCCTTTGTGTTTTGCTTTAGAGTACTAACCATAAAAACCATGACCATTATGGATTACAATGGTAACTTCCACTGGTCGATGCTGACAGTTAAAATGCCAGGCCATGCTATGTCTTCTAGTATCAATTTAAGACAATTTTGCTATATCTTTCAAGTTATGGTATACACTTTGATTAAGAGTCTCAAGATTGTTGGTGCATTTCCTTACTTTTATCTTCTGTTCCTCTCAGGGATCAACTAATGGACCAAAGAAAAGGGAACTTTCACTCTGCAAGGAGGTAGATGGGTATTATTTTAGTTTCTCTTCACAGGCAGAGACACTAGGCATGAATAATTGCTGTCTTCTCGGCAGTGGGCCCCTTTTTCTGCGGCAATATCAGGCTACAGGGGCTGGGGTTGGCCACACGAATGCTGATTATGAGAAGCGAATAGTAAATATTTTAAACACCAAAGAAACCCTTGTGCATGAGTCAACCTTTAAGCTTCACAAGGTCAAAGCTAATTTGCAAGCCATGAAAAAGCATTTGGCAATTTTTAAAGATCTCAGTGGTGGTGGGGGAGGGAAGAGCGTGTGTCTGTGTGTGTTCGTGGAAAAGGGGGGCCTGATGACATTGCACAGACCTCTGATACTTAGCGAAAGAGTTATTATAGCCATTAAGGCTGGCTGGGCTATTGAAGCAGTGCGTGTGTGTGTGTGTGTGTGTGTGTGTTCATACCTGCCAGCACTTCATTAATAAAGTGAATCAGTGACTGCAGTTCTGCATCAGTTGTAGCATTATACAGTATGGATGAAAAACAGAGGAATCTCTTACATACCTGTGCACTAGCTACGCTTCAAAGGTCAACAACAGTTAGGATTAAAGGCATGGGTTACTTTTTAATTTACATTTCCCATTAGAACCGTTAAGTCTACAGTTTAAAATATGTATTCACTAATATTTCTGCAAAGGGTGAATAAATGCATCAATTTAATGGTGCATTATTGTATTGGCCACTAAAGCTTACTGTCACCAGTTGTTCTTAGCTCTGTGGCCAATTTACGCCTGTCATGACAACTCACTCTGGGATTGAGCGGAATGATATCTTGTTGGAGGTATTTTTGGCACACCTAAAAACAAGTGAAAAGCACAAAACCTCATACTTATTGCATCTGGAACTCAAAATCATTCAGGCTTTTCATTGTCAAAAAGCCCCAAAATGGTAATATGGGGTAGTATCTCTTGTTAACTAATTACAATTTTGTCCAAAGCACAGCTCAATAACCATTTCTTACATATTGTTTAGAGACAGACTAATCATTGACTTATGTTCAATATTATATGAAGCTATCAAATTTTTATTCAGTTTGAATGTATTCAAAATATTATTACTATAAGGTTATTTTTTACTGAATTAATATAACATTCAGCTTGTTGAAAGCCATAGTTGCCCCTAAGCCAGTTAGACAGTTCTGCCTCATATTTCCTTGACATGGAATATGTGGTCCAGCAGCATCACCTGCTTTCCCATTGTCCCCTGGTTGTCATAGTAGTGTGAGGGAAATACCTGCTTTTAATTATGAGTTGTCCAATATGAGCATGCCTTTCACACCATGAAAAGATGTGTCTTTATATCCAGCATGAAATTAATAACGATTTCAGTTTCCCTTGACAGTAGCTATCAGGGCTTATTAAAAACAAAGCCAAAAAGACATCATTCTTGAGAGCACTAATATCACAGGAGCTCAATTACAACTAAGGTCTTAACACTGAAAATCCGGGAGAATAATACTAACTAAAATAAAAACGTACAGACTTAGTTCAGCGTTACAGCACTTAATTTGATCAAAACACTCCTCAGATTGTTTCAGCAGAAGAAACTAGGAAAGAATTGATACCCAAAGCCACTGTAATGATGGAGATGAAAAACAAATATTGACAGACATTGTGATTTCTTCATAATTTAAATATCCCAAATGAATTCAAATGCAGGTTCCATTTACAGCATGCTTAAGCTACATGGTGGAGAAAAGTAAAGCGGCTAATTCCACAAAAGTAAACTTGCATGCTCTTAATTAATTACTCCATTACAATAATTAATTTGACTTTGTTTGTACATTGACATGGGGTATTCATCATACTGTAATCTCAAATTGCCATTACCAATGGCTGCCATGGTACCAAGGATTTTTTAGGCCTTACACTGCTATTGGATTACTATGAACACACAAAGCAACACTCATGATGTGACTTGATCTTGTATGTACAGGTCATTCAGAATTTCCTAATCTCTAAATCAGACCGTACTAATATTACCTTGTATACTTTACAGGGTTTTTAGCCTAAACAAATAATATTGACGTAGTAATTTTGTTACACTTAAAGTAAATGAGTGATCCACATTTGGTGCATCACCTTCTGTTTTCTTTGAATTACTCTATGACTGAAGTTATATGCAAGGTGTGGAAACAATAGTAATTATAATTGTAAATAAATGTATTTTCTCCATCAGTGTCTTATAAGAAAGTATATATAAGAAAGTTAAGTTCATTCTCTAGTTTGAAGTGGGCGGTGCTCAACCAATAAGCTGTGCATCTAGACTCACTCCTGTGACAGTAATCTGTTTATCTGCTTTTTTAACAATTATTTTTCTTTTCTCTTTATTTTCTTTTCACCACCAATTGCTTTCTCTGCCCAAACCTTTTCTTGTTGGAAGATGCCTCACCTTTAGTTGTTGCAGTCTCCAATGTGCTGATGAAGGGCAGGAGAGGAAAGATGCAAAACTAGTATAGGATAGACGGCACAACAGAGAAAGGTGCACCTGAAAGAGCTCATCAGGTATATAATGTGCTATTCTTCTGCATAGAGGCTATAGTGATGGACCTACAATGTGTATTTCCTTTGCACAGGAAGACAACTTTATTAAAAAGACAAAACGTCGCAGGGCTGGTACAGCTCCACAGTTGTTTGCTTTCATCCAGAGCTCGTGAAAAGACCTGGTAATAAATCAAGTAGACACATGAAAGCTGATAGTGTAGTATCCTGTGACTGGGGACGCAGTGAAGGAGTCTGATATTTAGATTCCCGGAAGATACACTGAGAGGCTCAGCTGCTTTTGTGTCTCCGCACTACACAAACAGACATCAGAGAAGAATTGAGACACGCTGATGAGGAATATGCAACAACGTGTGGAAGCCTGTTTTTTAACAGGGTCTTCAGAGAGATATGAGGGTAAAAGGCAGAAAAGAAAGGGCAGGTGAGGGAATATCGAAACAAAAGCTTTGATAGAAAACAAAGCAGCAGAGGAAAGGTAGAAGGGGAGTCAAGACTCCTGAAGGACTTTAAAGATGGTAATTTAGAGAAAGCAACTGTGATGAGAGGAAATTATTCAGAGTGAATGGGACTGTGGAGCACCATGAAGTTGAGAGGCGTGAAAAGAGGGAGTAAAGAAGCAGAGACAAGACAAGGAGTGTTTTTACAATCGGGCCTCAAAAAGCAGATTAGGTACCATCATTTCTGCATTTTAAGTAAATACAAGATTTTTCATTATGTAAAGCTTTGTTTAAATATTTAAATGGACTTGCACCCCAGCCTTTCTGCAAATACAGGAAAGGCTACAAAAGAGTATAGAGCTGCACAAGATCCACCAGTGCAGCTTCAAGTGGCAGTTCTAAAGTTCCATTCTGCAAAACCTATTTTGCTCAGACAGCTTTTTCTGTGAAAGGAGCAATGTCCTGGAACCTGCTACATGATCACTTGAAATTTGCGGCAAACTTCATGCTTTTAATAGAGTTACTAAATCCTGGTTAATTCAGCAAGAAACCTGGACTATGTACAGTTTTATCCTTCATTCAGTTTACCTTCTTTTTGCCTTACTGTTATTTTCATAAAATATATTGTTAATAGGAAAAAAACATTTTTATGTGCTAAATTTGTCAGTTTACACAATCATCTTAAAAAACAAGTCACATACTTATAACAACTTATAGAAACTATGATTAAGATGATATATGGGTGAGCAAGCTCCTTTGCATACAGCCTTTCACAGTCAATTTAGTTTTAAATTGACATGCCATTCAAAATTCAAAATCTATGATTGACATATCACTCTACTGTAGCAGACATGGCGCCATGTCAGCATTATTGTCGCTGTAATAAACTGCAATGCAACCAAACAATTCTTATTTTAACTTTATCCAAAGAAGGTCTTTGTCCAGCTGCATAAGCCTTTGTGTAATTTTATCTGTAAGTAATTGGCATATTTCACCACTTCTTGTCCACCTGCTAAGAAAATTAATATTGGTTAAACAAAGACAGTCTAACTCTGTTCACTTTGGATTATGAAGGTAAAGCTTAAAATAAATGATATGAGATCACATAGTAAGTACATTCGCCATAAATAAATGTATTATACAGATATCCTTTGGAGATATAGGAAAATAGGCTGAAGCAACAATACCCTCCCAGAGGTTTGTGATATCCATTCCATCTATCTATTTTCTGCCACTTGTGTGTCACAGTGAAGCCAAAACACCCTTTTCCCCAGCCATGTCCTCCAGCAGGATATGCAATCCCTCCAGCATGTTTGGGGTCTGCCCCATGATCTCCTCCCAGCTTGATGTGTTGGAGAGCCTCCATAGAGAAGGTTCCAGTTGGCATCTTGGTCAGATTCCCAAACCAACTCAACTGTTTCCTTTAAATACAGAGTCAGTTCAACTGGACATGCTGAAACACCTTTCAGAGGGAGCATCTTTTTTCAGATTCTAGAATGAACTCAACTGACTCATTTTAACGAAAACACACACTTCGCTTAAGGGGGAATCATGTCAGCCACTTGACTACCCAAACTAGTGACCATGGGGGATGGTTGGGGCAAAGATACACTAGTAAATTGAAAGTAGTATTCACTGGAGGACAGCTGAAGTACATTTGGCATTAAGCAGAGATGCAAACCTGAGGTCACCGAAGCGGACACTGCACTCAATCAATCACACGGAACTGGTGACAAGGCACAACTGACAGTGTGGTTGGATTGTTGTTTACAATACAGACAGCTTTCACTCCAACTATACAAGTCTGGATTACTCTTAACAATGGACCAATCACTTATATTCCAATGGTGCCATCCCTCAGATACCCAAAGGAGAGAGAGTCATAAATCTTTTCCAAGCCCATGCATGACTGGATGTACATACTCCCATGAACCCTGCAGTATCCTTGCAAGAGTAAAAAGTTGGTCAAATGGTCAACAACCAATCCAAATCTGCAGTGCTCCTTCTGAATGTGGGGTTTGACATTTGTCCGGAGTCTTCTTTCCAGCACACTAGCACAAGCTTTGCATGAGCAGTGTAATATTTGGAGAACACCTTCAGTCCTGTTTATTTTTAAATCCACAGGTGCTGTCCCCAACCCCCACACAACATTAAAGACGCATGTCAACCAACATAACAAAACTATGTTTAGAAATGTTACCTTCTCAGGGTAAATCTCATCCATCCTACACATTGTCACTGCAGGGCTTTGCAGAAGAAAGGGTAAGGCTTCCTTTACCTCTTCTAACTCTGCTCTCACTGTGATGGCTTCTTCCAGTTGTTCCTTTTATCACCTGGCAATATCCCCAGTCAAGGTCAGCAGTACTTCTCCCCTGTTGAGATCTTTCTGGTGACCACCATGAGCCATGCTGGCATGACAGGCACCAGGGACCTTCTGGCTACAACTTGGAGCAGTATATAGTATACGCCTACAGAATGGCCCACTCAAATACCAGCCTTGCCAAAGAAGCAGTATTCCTCCAGAGGAGCCAGTTTTTGTAGCAGAGTCAACATACCAAGACCTCCATCTTTGCCTGCCATCTGACAAGCGGCACACCAGTTTGTGAGTGAAGAAATCTTTTTGACATGTCAATGTCGCAGATTCGATGAGACGTTAACACTATTATGGGTGTTTTGGTGTCCAGAAAACATGCCTTGTGTGGATGGTTTTAGTGCTGCAGAATGGAGATGTAAATTTAATTTATGCTTCATATCAGTGATTTCAAAGATTTAAAGCCATAATCAATTCTCTAAGCATGTTGTCAGCCTCTGCAGAGCATTTTATGCCTCCAAAACATTTCCTTTTCAGCATTATCATAAATGACATCCCATCATTCATATTGCATATTATAATGCTATAAAAGATTATACCAAAAGAGTTCATACGCCTCAGAAATAGATTTTCTAAGAACACAATAATAGCAGCAAGATGTCCATGTGGTGGCTACAATGTCAACTCTCTGAAAAAGAGCTTTTAAAGTGTGAATTCTCTGAGATTTATAACAGAATTAGGAGTCATGATGAGACATCTCCAGTGGCCAGACATTTTCTGTTGGACATGACATTTGCTTCTTTGAGGTTTTGGGCACAAAAGTACTGAAGTCTTTAAAATGCCAATGGGACAGTGAATGGAGTAATTGAACAGCTAGAGTCTTTTTGAATACAATGACCTGGAGTGTATTAGAGAGTTAGAAAATCTAAATAATGTCCTTAATGTAAAACAAAACAAGTTAACTTCAATGGACATGCATCTCATTGTCCATTGAAAAGAAATACAGCTTATGTTTACAGCCCTCAAGGGGTAAAAAGAAGAAAAAAAGGTAGACAAATGCAGTATCAAAAGATGTCGTCCCAGGAAGTACATTTATCATTAGATATTTTCCAATTCTCAATGTCTCCATGTCTCAGTGTGTCCACACAAGACAAGAACACTGACGCTAGAAGCAGTGAAGTGACAGAGAGAGAAGAAATAGGACAGAGGAAAGTAACAGGGAAGTGGGAATATACAGTAGCATGCTGAGGGGCCTGTGGAGATGAGTGGGGTGGTACTGTACCTCTGTTGCCAGTGACTGTGGGGTCTGAGGCGTGGGTGCCTAATAGAGCAGTAGGATCTGGAGGGATGGGATGTAGGGGGGGAGTGGTGGATGGAGGCAGGGTTGTGGGGACGTCTGGTGGAGGGGGACAGACAGACACATATACACAGAAACAATACAAGAACAACAAAAATGAAATCACATGGGGGTAGTTAGATACTTTAAAAAAGCAACATAAACTGGTGTAAGGCAAAACATTCCATAGAGATGGGGAACAAAAAAGGGTAACATTATGACTCAAATGAATGAATTTGAAGCACAAACACAAGATTGTTGAAAACATGCACTTTCTAAAATGCAATAATGAATTAATGTTGATGCAATGCTACTACAGAACATACATTAATTCGAGCTTTGCTGATCTTTATTTGTAGATCAACAAGGCTTTCTCACTTATTCAGAAAGGAGCATTCAATCGAACATCCGATATATATTTGTATCTTATCTATCGTTTTGCTGTGTAGTTTATAAACCTTACATGATCTCTATTAGTTCAAAGTTGTGTGGTTGACGAGTTATATGATTGACGTTTAATGCCTCTCTGATTCTCTTTGAGTCAAATAAATATTTGAAGAGACAAACACGATGTTGAATAGCCGAAGATCTCATAGGTACTTTAGTATAGAGCTTAAAGACTACAAATCATAAATAACTCCATATCTTTGGCAAAGTGCAAAATCTAAAAAAGATTGATGTAAAATGTACTTCAAGTGTGATGGAAAAAAGTTGACCGGTCCCAATCCTCTATATTTTCCATGTCATT
Source organism: Nannoperca australis (assembly GCA_036023655.1). NCBI lineage: Eukaryota > Metazoa > Chordata > Actinopteri > Centrarchiformes > Percichthyidae > Nannoperca > Nannoperca australis. Next base: position 28,848 of record JAVQJD010056498.1, read on the forward strand.
ATGATTTAAAATGTTGTGTCTTTTAATGTACGGCTAATTTCTGTAGCAAGCGAACAGGATTGACCTGTAGTCTGCTAATGTTGTCTGTAAAGACAGGCGGGACTGTCAGAACCTCTCAACACATAAAAGAGAACATCACCAAACAAAGAAAGTCCTTTGACAAATGATTTGTGACATGAGTTCAGGAAAAAAGCTGCCAAGCCATCATTACCATGCTCTGTTTTTGACTTCCGCTACAGAACAATGGTGAAAGTGATTAATCCAAGACAGTGTTTCTCACTGTCAAATGTTAAAGACACAGGAAAAATGGGATTGAAACATTGTGTGACGAAGTTAATGAGGTTACACTACCACCTTGGCTTTTATGTTTATATCACTAGGCTTTTTATGGTGAGCTAGAGGGTTTTAATTGGCTGTGGTTTCTCAGGGCCAACTGTCCTGTGTGTCTCAGTGACATTTCAGCCTTAGCGTGAATCACTAAGGCGCTAAGTGCATGTCTTCAGGAAAGAGGGAAGAGAGAAAACGTCTCCATGTTGGAGGGGAACCATTAAAAAGGTACTTTCCAAGAATTATGGCGGCAATTGTAAAAGGCTAAAAGGTGTGCTAATCACTAATGAAGGGTAGGAACAGACTGTGTGCCATTTCAAAAGAACAAGTAATGAATCTGGACTTTTTGACCCACCCATAACCAATTGCCTTTCTTGTGGCGTAACATTTGTCAGTTTAATAACATCACTGTCATTAAGTGCATTGATTATTCTTGTTGTTATATTCAGCTGGCATTTGAAGAAATTGTTAGGTGCACACAGACACCATGGCATGTGGGGCAATTAAGAAAGTGCAAAATCTCTTAATAATGTATTATGTAATAAAGGGCTCTGAAAAACGTAATTGAGTGGGCCAATACATTTTAAAAGGAGTTTATTACATTGTTTATCTTTCAATTTGGTAATCCTAATCACTATTCTGCTATATGTTTTTTTTTAAGGAGTCTTGGTCTCTGACATGAGTAGGCAGCACATTTTCTCCTCTTCTTACCTGTATGTGAATTCTACTTGTGAACTACACATGTCTCTCTGTTTAATGCAGCCTTCACACAATATTTGAATTTGAAGGAAAACATATCATACATATCAGATGGCCTGTATCACTCCTCAGTGCTAACCTGTTTTATGGCTTTGAATGCAAACATGGCAGCTATGACATACATTATTTGTTTTGGCTAAACATTTTTGTAAATTAATTAAATAAACATTGTTATAACTAAAGAAATATATATATTTATACCATGCTTCCAATACATGAAGCAGGTTTTTATCTATGGTTTGTCACAGTAGCCACTGTGTGAAATGAATGAGTATACAATCAAAAATATAGTGTGACGATAGCATTACTAATCAGGAGAAATCAATTTTGAATTGTATAACATTGGGATTTTAACCTTCACCTTGATTTGACCCATTTTAATTTTACTCAACACGCACTACTAAGCACTTATAGCTGAATATCAAGTTGTAAGCCATTAAAATACCTTTCATTTAGAAGATGACATCATATTTATATGACATTTACAGTCTTATTTTGATACATGGATCTATTAAAGCACTTTACTGTCTATGTCCTCATTTGTGTAATGGCATGGCTAAAGTCAAGATCCTTCTGAGAGTGTCTTCTTGGAACAATAAATAAGCAACACAAATGATTTTTGTTTTGTTATCAACAGGCCATCCTGGCTAGAATACAAACTGTCCATGGTCAGTAGACACACACACTTACTAGTTCAGCTTATATTATACATCCATGGGACCGCAAGATTTATGACTGCGCCGACAAACGTGTGAACACTCCGTGTATGCAGACAGCCAATGGTATAAAGAAACTGCATCTATTTTTGGACTGCATTTGCCACGTTACTATGTTTACAAATTCTGGTCAGCACGAACGGTCAATGCCTACACAGTCAGATAATGACATTCATGTCGCACAGATAAAATGTAATAAAAAAGCATTGGGGTTCCCAAAAGTGGTTGTTTTTTAGCAGTTGCAGCATTTACATTTTTGAACATTCCTGACTTTTCACGTGTTGCTGTGGCCTTGGCTATGACCAGCGCAAAGCACTTCATGAACTATTGATAGTAACCTTGGTTGCATCCTTCATCGGCTCCGCACTGTACACTCAAGGACAGTCAAGAACGTACTAGAAATCACTCTAGCTCAGGCAACGCACAGCCATCGGCACCTCAGAGGTTTATTCTCTCATGTTTTTCATGAGATTAGGTCTGTTTAAGAGCAAATGAACCCCCCCCAGGTGCATGTAATAATAATAATGTAATATTTTATTGATCCACTTTGGAAAAATCTCTTTTGCCTCCAGTTGTATGGTCTCTCTGGCCATAAACTACCTGCCTTTTTGTCCCTCATCACATACTGTCCTAAAACAGAGGGAAAATAGATGTGTCACTGCTCTGCTGTTTCTTTCAACATTATTACCTAATGCCAAGAGACAAATAGCTGTGGAGAAATGGAAGAGCTATCTGTTTTCCCTCATACTGAGTCCCTTTATCCTTCAACTCCTCTGGCGTTGCTAGGAATTACTTATCCTTCCTGGTGATAGTCCTGACAACGCAGCACTAAATTCTGCCTCCCTCACACATTTCCCTCCTGGTGTGTGTGTGTGTGTGTGTGAGAGAGAGAGAGAGAGAGAGAGAGAGAGAGAGAGAGAGAGAGAGAGACATACACACAGACAGACAGAGAGAGAGAGAGAGAGTGTGTGTGTCTGTGGAAGATCTGGGACGCAGGTTTATTTAAGGAAAGGCGTTGGTGGCATTTGTGTCACCTGAGGCCCTTATTCTCCCTGTGAGAGATGGTACCACTAATCACTCATAGCACTGATGCAGTATGCAGATCAGGAGGTATTATAATCCTGCTTGTGTCTGGGAGGTTCATACACTCCTCTATTTATATGTAGCTTTATTGGAGTCCAACGTCCACTTCCAGCTTTTTATCTTTTCTTTTTCAGGTCCTTCATCTGTCAGTGGTGTGATGCTGATGAAATTTCTCACTGTTCCTTTATGTTTGAATGCGATGACATGAAACATGATTACTCACATATCAGCCTTTTCTCTGAACTCACCATAGACGTAGAGTACATATTTAGCACTGCTGGTTCCTAGGTGGTTGCTGGCTTCGCAGCGGTAGGTGCCATTGTCTGTCTTGTTGAGTGAAGTAAAGGTGAGCTCCCTCCCCTCTACAATCATCCTGTCCAGGTCAGGAAGTTCACTTCCGTCCTTTGTCCACATCACAGGATCTGGCCTGTGAGGTAAGAGGATGTGAAAGAGAGACAAGACATGCTACGTATACCTGTCTGAAGCATCATATAAAAGGGTGACATCAACTAGAACAGAATTTGAGTGACTTACGAAGGGTTTCCTTTGGACACACATTCCAGCTTTAAGTACTGACCCTCCTGAGGGACTGCAAGAGAGTGGATGATCTCCACACGCGGAGCATCTAGGACAGACAATGAAGGCTCAAAGTGAGGCGTAGACAATATGGAATACATTTATATTGAATATAAATTATGCATCTATATTATAGTCTTTCCCATATTGTCTTGATAATGTGTTATGATGCAACAATTTACCAAAATATTCAAAATCAAATGGTAAAAAGGCATGAGACAAAAATAGTTTATCCCATAAGATTTTCCTTAAACAAAATCAGATCATTTAAAAAAATAGAATTTAATATAATTATCTAAGATAACTGACAGTTTTTATATCAAAAACAACATGCAAAAGAACTGTGATGTATGCTATGTCATTATAAGAATATTATCATGATTCAAACTCAGCACATGGAGGTATTATTTTATTAAATTTTGTATAATGAATAGTTTTTGTCCACATGTACACTCCATGTGTGTTTGAGCGTGTGCATGTCTTTAGGTGTACACTCACAGTGGACCTCCAGTACTTCAGTGGCCTGCTGTGGTGTCTGAGTGAGGGCCACATGGTCCACTTTGCAGGTGTAGGCCACTCCATCATCATTTCTGTCCACGTGCAGCTGCAGAGAGCTCCGTACCGTAAATGTCTTCCCACTTGCATTCACCTCTTTGGCACCTTTGGAGAGAGTTGTATACTGTCACAGATGCAGCACATTTATCTTGCAAGGTGTGATGGCCACACACCAACGTCATGCCCCTGTGTTCAACAGTTCGGTTTAGCCCTGCTTTACAACCACAGCTTGATTCCACCAGGGTCTTCAATCCATATTGAAAAGGGCCTATCATGCAATGCGACAAGCGCCTAAATGGAACTTTTACAGTATCTTTACATAGATATTGGTTATATCTTCCTCATAGTTCTTGGGCATTTGGGGTAATCATGCATACCATTATTTGTGTAAAAAGTCTGCTTTGAAAAAGGCTTTACACAAAAGAAAAAACAATCTTACAAAAAGCAAGCTCACATCTGCCTGAATGCTGCTTAGACATCTCTACAGTAAACATCCAATTCTGGTCAAGGCTTTAAACAAAACCCACCTGCCTCACATCTAGGTCGGAACTCTTTGAATTTACTGTGTATTTTTATACTGTAGTCCTTTTACAATCATCTCTGGCCTCACCTACCATCGCTGTCTGTGGCTTCCTGAGCTTCACTGCTTCCACACAATGTCAAAATCTCACCAAACGGTTGTGGTTTTCTTCTGTCTTTCCCTCCAATCCTTCTACCTGACAACCAGGTCCATGTCCTCTTCTGGAAAAAAACATTACCAGGACCTTTTGGCAATAACTTTATTCAACCTTGTTGAAAAGTATCATTAGGCAGAGTCCTCTCCATCTGTACAACCTGCTCTCCAAGCTATCCCTGCAACACCTGCCTTGTAATTGCAACCAAACAGCTGATCCACCTCTGTATGCCCATCAACGCACCAATCATTGCCAAAGCACTGAAGAACCCAGCTTCCTCAAATATCTACATGATGGCCTGAAATTTGGCTTGCTCCTTGATCATATCATTCCACGTTTTGCTTCATTTGCCTCCCCACTGATAGCCCTCAGACAAGCCGAATGTGTTTGATTAAAGTTTTATGACCAGCCCTCATGACACCAATTTCTGACCACCACATTCGTGTTGTAGAAATCTTATTGACTCATAATAAATCGTCATCAGATATCGTAGGTAGAAGGCCCTTCAAACCAAAAGGTCATGGAGTTGACTCCCACACCACTGACTTCCTCCGTTCCCATCAACCAGTTCTTGGTCAGGGTGCACTGTGCGCCATCCAGATGACAGAGTTTACATACAGAAAGACAGAAGCAGTAAGGGTTGTTAAGAGAGAGTTGTTTTTACCAGCTTGTAAAACATTTTCTTGGAAACTTCAATGTCCTCTATAATGATCCTGCAAAAATCCATTCCTAAATAATTTAAGAACTGTGGCTGTGTTCCAGTAGAAAACAATATTTGATGATATTTGCCAATTTTCGACAGCGCTTCAGCCTACACATTTGACATGAATGTTCTCCTAAACTCAGAAACTGTTAAGTATGGGCTATATAATACAAATGGCCATCTTCCTCCAGACCACACATTTAGGCCAACATTCACAGCTCCCCCCATCGCTAGATTCCCCCCCCCCCTACTAGCTGTATCACAACTTAATTGCTTATACAAATCCACCTCCAAGCAGGTATTTTTAACTCATTCTTCTTCTCAATCACATCTGTTCAACAAGTCTTCTGGGGGTGGTTGGTCTGCTCACATCATGACAGCAGTCAGTATTTTAAATCATATCATGCCTGTTCATCCGCACTCCTACAAGGTTTTTTTTTCTTCTTCAAGAGGAAGAAAAATCACTATTATGCTGTATTAAGCTATCCAGGCTTATCTCTGTATTCAGGTGTTGCCCTGCTTTGCAAAATTGTTTCCCTTTTATTTTTTTATCATAGCAAATTCAAGAAAAGTATGTACAGTCTCTCTCTCATGCTGGCCGCCTTTGTTTGTATCTCCTAAAGAGACTGTTTACGCTCCATATCCTTCTCCCCTCTGTGCTCATCTGCTCCACTTTCTAAGCATTTCACCCCACTGTCTCCTCTCCCTCTCGATTCTGCCAATCTACTATTCTGCTCAGTCACTTCCCCCAACTGAGGCAATGAGCCCGCCTCCCCTAGAGATGAATGACTGACAGGTCTGCAGTGTTAGCAACATCCACCCAGACAACAGGAGAGAGGGAAAATGGCTGGGTTTCTTCCCAAAGAAGGAATTGCAGGAGACAAAGGAGAGTGAAAAAGAGCAGAGGGATGGAGAGAGAGGAAATTGAATATCTAATATAATGGCATGCTTAAGCAGTTGCAAACATTATCCTACTATTTCTATTAGTTATTCCACATCCTTCTAGACTGCTTTTCCCTGTCTCTTTGTCTCTGCGTCAGTTAAATTAGTCGTTCTCCTTCAGTCTGCAGCCCCAGAAGGTTCCTTCCACAAATATACTGTTTTAAAATCACCCTTTCCTTTTTTTTGTCTGGTCCCTCTGTTCTCCTGTTAATATTTGGATGTTTTTGATGAGGTTAGTATTGAAGTTAAAGAGTAGTCGGTTTAACTGACGCTTTAATAAAACAGTCTGATGATTTAATTCAACTGACAAGATGAGATGAGTCCTATTAGGTTTCATGAAATGCCTTTGCTTTGGTGAACAGCTAATAGTAAATTTAGTCAGTCAGGTGGCTGAATTTGTCATCAAATTTCAATTAAACATGGACATATCACGAAAAAAATCTCTATTTCAAAAAGGTTATGCTACAGTTTTTATCTGACAGTTGTTTCAAATGTTTATACAATAATTATAATTTTGTTTTAGCACAAGTTTGAAAAGAGGATTATAACAAATTTTAATGTCAGTTCAAAATATTGTAATGGCTTTTTCTGAATAAACTGAATGAATCATCCTGAATTGTTAAGTTTGATTGTGCTCATATGCTTTGCTGTTCAAGACCAGAATTTAAGTACTTCAATCAGTGTGATAGGCACTCAGCTATGCTCCTGTAGCAACTAACCTAATGTTCTGTCTGTACTTAAACTCTTCTATTTCTTATAGTAGATTGGCTTTCAGCAAAAAAAACAAGTTTTTTCTCAAAGTTAGTTCATAATATTTCTATCTAAGAGGTTCCTGATTGTAAAAGCGCTTCGCACTGAAAGAACACTATTAGAGAGATTGAGAAACTCACTTTTTATATAATTCTTCTGTGTGATTTAAGTGTCTAGTTCCATTTAGATTCTTGTCTAATGGCAATTTGAATGGACTCTGATTGCTTCTGCGTGATTCAGGATAAGAGTACCACAAAAACCGACATACTCGCACAAAGTTCGAGTTCATTAATATCATTATTTGGTCCAAAGGCTTCTAAGATTCACTTTGAGAACATAATAACAGTTGTCTAACAGCAAGTAATACCTCATCGTTAAAGTGCGTCAATCTGCATCCACTCTCTTGGCTTCTGCGCTGTTGTTGTGTGTGTGTGTGTGTGTGTGTGCGCGTGCACAAGAGTGTGTGTGCATGTGTGTGGGTGAGTAGGTATAATTGGTCTATAAATATCTTATCACATTTTAAGTGAAGCTGAAAAGAGCAGCTGACATCGAGCTGCCATTAAAACTCAGGCTTGTCAATCAAAAAGCTCATCTGGACAGTCTCATTCCACACATACACAGTTTGATGATCACACCTGATCTGTAAAAAAAATAAATAAAAATAAATAAATAAATATATATATTTAGTTTGCCTTGTTAGGAGAGTTATTGTTGGAACTAATCAAAAATTATGGGAAAAAACAAGTTATATAGCAGCTGTTTTATACAATGGTGGCTTTTATAGAGCATAATGTTGGGCAGAAAGAACACACAGGGCTGGAGGGCTGTTTTAAGTCTTTCCACCCAGAAATTGTGTAACTTGATTCAGAGCAAATGTCTTCTTTCATCCGCTTGAAAGAGCAAAGATGGTGAGGAGGTTCAGCTATGATTGGTAACTCTTGCGTTCTCTGTGGAAGAATAACACGTTGCAGTGTTTCAGTGTTATATCTGTGTTCATATCAATCTCTCATATATTATGTGGGCAAAAGAAGTGAAAGAGTTTTAAATGGGAACAAAGGTGTTTTTTTCTCTTTAAAATAAAATACTAGTTATTCAACTACTTCTTGATAGAGAAGATTTACCATATACATTTTAAGCGCAGCCAGCAGCAAACCCACATGTATTGTCTAAAACTGCCCTCCCACATTATGATGTTATAACATCTCTTGGCTCTCTTCTTCGATTGGATTCTTTCATGTCCACTACTAGCTAAATTGCCATTTTTGTTGTCACACCAAATTTGAGATTGAACAAACATTTGACCAAATAAAAGAGCGGGTTAATTAAACGAGCTTTCCACAACTTTTCTGTGTTGCATATGTGAGTCCTTACTCTCATTGAATGTTAGCACTGGCAGGGAGGGACAAATAGGAAATACTTTGCTGACAATAAGAGCTTATCTAAATTGGCCAAACAGCTATAAAGTGACACTTGTGCAGATTTAGTTAGTTGAGTTATAAATCTGTACATTTTTACACGTGATTTACTTAAGAATTGTTGAAGTTCAACATGTACAAAAAAGGACTCTATATTTTTTTATATTAAAATAGAAAAAATTGGACACCATCCAACCATATTCACCTGCGGTACATCTCCTTAACAAAAAGCCTGGCAGTATTTGGCTGTGACTGCGGCACACTGTTCTGTGGGTGGGTGCTCAGAGCACTGCATGGTTGGTGTGAGCCAAGACAGAGCCTTGGAGGATTAGCAATGGAAATGACAGCCGTAAAAATGTGAGAACCTGACCCTTTCATGCCATTTCACAGGACAGAGACAGCGACACAAGAAAAAAAGATAAAGGGACAGACAAGAAAGACAGAGCAGGACTGCTGGGGTTGGGGAGGAATCGTCAACAACAGCGACTGAGCTGACTAATCCTGGCAGCGGGGGTCCGAGGGCTGACTCAACAAACTCTGGACTGCATCCCATCTTAGATTTAAAGCAATTTGCTTGACTAAGAACAATGTAAAATCATTTGTGGGTGAGGGTGAGGATAATCAAAATGTATAGTCGTACAAAACACTAATTTAAATAAAATATGTTGCCCGATAAGTACCTCATCTGTGTGCTTTTGTCAGACTGCACAACAATAGGTGACTAAACTTTAAAACAAGAGCATTAATACACAGCAGGCTCCAGCTCCATTGAGGTGTGGAGATGATGTATTGTGCCCTTCACCATCTTTTCACTTATTCTGGCTACTGTGTAGCATTCAGGGAGCTGGGCCTGTTGGCAGCCAGTAAGCATCCTCCCCTGTCTGACATGTCTTACCCGCTCGACTCTGCCCTTAACTGATGGGTGACTACGACCAGGGAGCACTCTTAAATGTTAGAAGAGTTTCTATCAGTGCCTGGCAGACCTGTATCATAATGTCCTTTCTGACATGAAACTGCCTGAGCATTCACAGCAAAGAAGTGTCTACTGTGGATCCACAAAGACATTTTTTTTCCTGGCCCTCAAATGGAGAGGTCTGGTCAGTCTCTGTGCCTTGGCATTTAAAACTGGACAGGTGATCCACCTCCAGGATGTTGCTCTTAATGGGCATAGACAGTGGGTGTAGCAGCCTGACCTCCTCTTCTTTCGCCACAGTGCTCAAGTTTGTCTGTTAGCCTGATCTCACACTCTTACGATGACAGACAGAAGAGAAGAGAGCTACACCTCTACATGGGCATATTTAATCAAGGTGATACAAATGAAAAGAAAAAAAGCAAGTAGAGGAAAATATATTCTTCAATATATTTCGGTTCTTCATTCTAGATTTAAAAAAAACTGAATTATTTAACTTAACGTGATGCTACAAAAGGATATAAGACAACATAAACCCAGAGTCCAGTGCATTGATGTTAATTAATATACCAGTTGAATAGATGTCTACAGATCTAATATCAGGCATGTGCCTGTACTATAAGTACTTTTGTGTTTGTGCTGCAAGTGTGTACAGGGCAGAGAGGGTGAATACAGATTTTTTTGTGTGTGTGACTTGGGCATCTTTTATTCATGCCAGTATGACTTGCAGGAGCCATCTTGAAATTACATCTTTAATGGTCATTGATCCACTCCACTCCAGGGAGCTGGATAGTATAAATGTAGTCCCAACACAGACTTTTTAAGTAGTGTGCAAGGTTGTCATGCTGAAATGACTAGAAATGTATTTTCTTGTAACTCAACACATTCTTGAACTCAGGTCTTATTGTAGGGTTCACATTGCCACCAGCAGTGTCATCCACTTCAACATCATTCTTTTTGGAATAAGCTCCAAGAACTATTGCCTATTCATTATCCTCAATAGCTCTTTTCAGAGCAAACCTTTACATAATGATGGCCACCTTATTTTGTTCTCACTCACAGTATTCAAGAAGTCAGCAGACAACGACCTAAAATAGTGTGAAGTATTTCAGCAGTAGTAGTTCCTTGTCCTTGACTAACAAGTTTGACAACAGAATAGGGAGGTGACTGCAAGCGAATTTGTATCAAATCTTTGTGATTTTTTCCCTTAAGCCCCTTTGGAATAAAGTTATCATGTAACACGATGAAGCAATAACCTCTACAGTTTAGGTCAGAGAGTATGATAATACTAGTCCGATAGCGAACATCCCCGCCCTTATTTGAAATAAATATTCATTTCATCTCTGCCTTGCTTGGTCTCCACACAGCTCCCTCTGGTTCAGTGGTGTGTAAACAAGCGCTACATGTCGTGATATTGGCAGAGGTCTCTCTGGGTTGCGCTGTGTAACTGAGATAGAAATATATCATTACTGGGTGGGGACTGAGGGGATCTGAGGGACAAAGAGACTGAGAAATAAGAATATTGGATTCCGTTCCACACACACAAGCTTATGTCCTGACATGCAGACTGTCTGCTCCATCTGTCTATTTTGCTCACGCAAATACACACACACACACACGCAGACACACGCAGTTACACACACGCACACACTTAGCATAGGGTGTCCGTTAACTGCATGCGAATGGGTGATGGACTGCTCCAGTGGCTCTGCCGGTAATATAATCTTCTTCATTCCCCCAGATCCCACACCAATATGTCACAATTGTCATTTATTCCCAGCATGGTCGCCCACAATCACATGGCTTTTCACATTGAACACACCCTGATCCTGTCAGGATGATGAACACTTCAAGCGCACTCTCTCTCTCACACACACACACACACACACACACACACACACACACACACACACACCCCCCCCCTACATATGCATACGTACAATGGGTATAAACACGTATTACCATTTGCGTTGGCTTGCTTTCATGTTTATTTATTTAGTGAGTTTTAAATTTGGAAAGTAAGTCAGACTGCCAGAGAGTGGCTTGCTGGGTTAGTTCCGCTTTCCCCATTTAAATGCAAGGTGCAGTTGCACGTAAATTTACAGACAAATAAACTCTCTATTGGTGTCATATATAACAAGTCACAGCCACAGGACTGGCTGTGCCCAGATAATAATTCACACATTCTTATTACTGCAAAAAAGTGGACCAATTAGCCTTGGCAAAAAGGCTTTTATGGTGTGACAACAAAATGTTTAAGTGTATGTGTCAATCATAATTGCAAGAACAGACTTCTTTTTCTTGAACTAAACGTGTCATACATCCGACGAGCAATGTACTGCTAATTAAAAACAGACACCTACTTGTCAGGAAAGACAGGTATTAATCACAGGTTAAATGTTTCCTTCACCTTTGAAACCAACAGGCATTTCAGCATTCGTACATACTTTTCTCAGTTGATATGTTAAATATTATTATTGTATGGATATAATAAAAAGATAATGCTGACAAGGTTAGCCACGAAAGGAAAATGTTATATTAAGTTAATAGATTTGGTTTGATTAGAGGTGACCTTTTATGTGGTTTAAAATCAGATTGGGTATTTGTCTTCGCTTTTTCTAGTCAGTGTTTACGATTAACATAGCTTTTATAGCAAAGAGAAGTCTGAATAAACGCGCTGACATAGATTTAGTCTCATCTCCCAACTACAGTTAATTAAATGGAAAGATACAATGATATCTGCTTAAAACTGTGTGGAAAACCAACATTGATCTGGGCTTATCTGCTTGCTTATCTGGACCCTGGGAAACCCTAATGCAAGATAGCAGGCTGAGCTGTCTGGGCTTAAGCTCGGGTAGAAAGGGTGCAATGGCAATCATTGAGAGCGCTTTTCAGCGAATTCAGTGAGGGCCGAAACATTACCTCCGATCGAAATTCTCGTTGACTTCCAATAGCAGATCTTACAAGAATCTTCTAATCTGACATTTATATAAAGTCTCATGGTTCTTCTTTCTGTTCTGGGACAATGTTACCAAGATTTATTTTATAAAGATAAATATTACTATGTAAGGCTGATGTAATGGTCGAGGCACCTAGAGCCTGGATCTGCTCGAGGTTTCTGCCTGTTAAAAGGGAGTTTTTTCTTGCCACTGCAGCCTAGTGCTTGCTCATGGTGGGAGTTGTTGGGTCTCTGTGAATATAAAGAGTTGGTCTTGATCTGCTCTATACAAAAAATTGCGAGAGATAACTTTGTTATGATATGGTGCTATATTAAAAAAAACTGAATTTAATGTTATTTTTCTTTTTTTGCATAATTCCTTAGATATATAAAAACTGCCTCCTATTTTATTATTTCAACAATAAAAATATTAACAACATAGAAGGGCAAAACTGAGCACACTATTTTCATCCTTTCTGGGTGAAGAACTACAACCTTGTCACAGTGAATAATATATTGATATACGATTGTACAAGGCCCAAATTAAAGATAGTCATGTGACAAGTTGAGGAGAGAATTATAGCATCTGACCTTAATGAGAAAGCATATCCTCTTGAGACCACCTTCACTTCAACCCACCAAGGATGTGTCTGACTACCTGTTAACTTTCTGTGGTAAATTAAAAGAACATTATGTCCTGGCTATGTTTCCATTTGCCTTCCAGGGAGCTCTTCTCTCAGTAGTGGGCCACTGGGAGAAGCAATAATCATCCGTAGAGACACAATAAGCCTGTGAGGAAAAATACTCACTCTGCTAATTAGTGTATATTCTTTATCTATAAGCTTCGGGATCCTCAGAAGAACAACAACAGGAAAAAACTGTGGAGTGACAAACTACTATAATACATTGTTGATAAGTAAGAATATACAAACGTAGATTATTCTTAACAAGACATAAAAATATGATACTGGTTATAGAGAGTAAAAGGAATTATGTTTCATTTTAACAAATGATATGCAGGCAAACAATATTTTAGATTGGGTCAGTGTTAGCGAGCACAAGGATAGGAAGACTAGCAGTTCACATGCTGGTTCAGTGCTGTTTGGGGGAAGTCTATTAAGGTATGTCTATTGTAGTAGAAGCTTGTGCTGCAAAAGTTATTTTAAATGTTTTACATAAAAACTATTGTAAAACATGTCGCATATTAAGAATGAGAATAAAGGTACGCAAGATAGCAGACAGACCTATAATGTTGTCAGTGATAAAAGAGAAGCTAAAAGACCTGATAGCAGAAAGAGAAAGTATTCAATGCAAACGTAATAAAGTAAAAGGCATGCATGCTCCACAAAAAGGATTTTTGTGGTTTATTAATCCTTTGTAAGTAGGAAAATGAACTCTGTGAAGTGTCTGTGGTGTGTTTTGAATTCCAAATATGATTTAACTTTAAATTTGACTACATTAAACTGGGTGTTTAGGATTTGCACCACCTGGCTGCTTGTTATTCTTACCACTGAGTTTCAATGATCTGTCTTTTGATCTTTTGGCATTTTGTAAAAAAAAATGCCTATGATTCCCAATCCTATCTCTCTGTTTACACTTGCAGTTATTTGAATTAGAAGCAAGCATTTTGCTATCTGCCTTTAATCTGCTTTGTGAAACAACAGAAGTTCTGCAACTGTGCTGGTGAGCTGTGTCAGTCTGTCCTACTGTGCTCCTCTGCCTTATTTGATACAGAACTGCATTTGTTACTATCTTCCTCAAAAAACATAATTTAATGTGCCTTTACTTCAATATTCTCTCTAATTTTCTCTTTCTGTCTCTGTCTCTCTCGCTCTCTCTCGCTCTGCTGTTCAAACAATTACAAAGCTGATGGTTCATCAAGTAGAACAGAGCAGGAGCAGGGTGGAAATGAGGTGTGTAGTCCAGTCAGCATGATTTAGAACATCCCTCTGATAACAAGGGAGGTTAATGTATCGGTCTCAGGCCAGAGGACACATGCTGAATCTGCTCTATTAGAAACAACTTGTTCGGAACAAAAATACACTGTTGAGACATCTACTGCAGCAGTTTTATGGTACCAGTTTAATGAAAAAGACTTTCTGTTTGTTTTCAAAGTATTTCAAAACACACATTTGTATTTCCCAGCACATTTGGGCTATGTTATTTATTACAAAGCAGGTCTGAGCCATGCTTAAATGTGATAATAAATATTGTTTTGTGGAGTTGGAGTGGAGATGGGGAAGAACTTTTAAAACTGGGTCCTAATTGAGCAGTTTATTCCTATTCATATCCCCAAAGGGAAACTAAAGATTGGTATTAGAAAAATCCTTAAATCAGAAAATAATTATTACCATAACAACATGACTAATAGCACAGAATGAGTATCATTATCATTTTAAAACTATAGTAGCTAAATTGTTTCATTGAGAAAATGCTAACAATAACAAATATTTAGTCTAACCGACAATCAGCCTGTTTTTAGTGCATAGAAAAAGTGTTCCCATAGAATAAGGGATAGTTTTATCAAATCTTAGCACAGTTTCCCTCAAAATGTGTTGTCATTCACCATAAGTCTCATTCTGAAACCCTTGACATACTGTCTGCATGAAATAACGCACTAGCCTATGTTTCAAAGTCTGTGTAGAGATATCAGTGATTCAGATGTAAATCTATTAATCAGACGTTACATACCTTTGACCTCCTTTTCATTCCTGAACCAGCGGAGGTCGGCGGCAGGCTTGCTGCCCTGAGTCATGCAGGTCAGAGTGATGTGGTCTCCCTCCATGGCAGGCTTCGTCAGGCCATCGATCTCCGGCTTCTCTGGCACACCTGAAGGACGAAACGGAAATCACAGCAATGGAACTAATTCATACACGGTAAGTCATTATGCAACACTAATGTTATTACGCCGCCTTAGTTGAAGTTCTTCTCCATCTCGTGCTCCTGCAGGGAGATTAGAGAGCAGAGTAGAGGGCAGCATCCCTGAGCAGTGTCCTGTTGAGAACACATTTGCTTACACATCTGTAGATTGTCTCTCTACCCACTCAACCATTTCCTTCGTTAAGGGTTGGTTAGCCCAAATTACAAAAAAACATGTTTTCTCACACACATCTAGTGTCATCTTGCCATGCAGATGTTTAGATTTTTCTGTCTCTGGTTAAATTCAAATACAATTGAGGCGAATAGAGTTTTGTTTGGTATGCTCACGGAATTGAAAAATGACATTTAAGAAATTCATCTGCAATGTGTCTTCCCAGAACCAATGCCCAGGTTACTCTGGGTACTCTACAAACCTTGGTGTGAACAGATTTTACTAGAACTATTTTATATTTAAGAACATAATACCAAAAATATCTTCATGGCTAAATAGCACAAGAAACAAAAAAAAGTGTTTTTGTTATGTGTGCATATGGGTAATCAAAGGCTTGTGACCACAGAGGAGACCACGGGGTTGTACAGGAAATGTTAATTACTGGCCTTTCCTATAATGAGTGTTTTAAGTGTATAGTTTCTGCCCTTCTAATGTCAATGAGCAATAAGTCTGCCTGAGGCTGAGTGAGGGAAAGGTCTGTCAGTCAATGCCATTGACTGACTCTGGCCTTGTCTGTCTCACCACCTCCTGTAAGGTTTATTACCAGACTTAAAGGTCCTCCTGTTTTCTGTTTACCATCCTTTCAAAGGAACAAACACAATCCTAACAATAGCTGCTGCTTGGTTTTGCGTTGTGGTTTTTTTTCATATTTCTGAGTTGAATGCTAAGCCTGTCATGTTGTACATTTTCAGCCAAGCTAGCTAGGGATGACGATATTAGTCTGTCGGTTGATCCACCACAGCAAATGCTGGAATGTTAACATGCTAAACTATTACACATGCTAAACCGCTAACCATGTTAGCAATGTCATTGTGAGCAGGTTATTGTCCTGACATTAGCTTTTAGCATACAGCCTCACAGTGACATTTACACTTGAATCATTTTACTGATTTATTCATAATTTATACTGTTTTAAAAATTGTGTAAATGGAAATGTGTTTATACACACAATAAACACATGTTTGTGTGTACCAAAATATTTGGAGACGATTTGAATGTGAAGCTAATTTAATTTCACATTTATTTAACAGTTTGGTATTTTGTCCAAATCATTATCAATGCTTTCTTGTGTTCCTTCCCAGCACTCACTGTCCTGAAACAGTACATGGCAGATAAACCAGGCCATTCCCAGACCATTTTGTATGTTTATTAAATCCCTCTCTGTTTCCTGGCTTGCACCATTAACTATTGTTCAGTATTGCAAAATAATTTTCTCCATATCCTTATTGAGCAATAGCCTTTAATGTCTCTAATTCTCAGAATAATTGTTAACGCAGAGAGCCAGCTAATGGTCCTGGACTGCACTAGCACATCTATTAACATTAGTAAAAACTAATTGGCAAGATAATAAGCGTGGTGGCAGGAAATGAGACAATGTTTGTGTGGGGCGATGATCACAACACAAACATTACTAGAGGGCCTAACGGTATGTTTTTATTTGTCTGCAGATGCGGGCATATGCAACAGGCGGTTTGTAACCATAGTCAATTGGTTGTGATAAAAGAAAACCACAACAAACCCATAAACTGAAAAATCTACCAAAAAACCAAAAACACATTTTGCAAGTAGAAATCATTGAACGCTTAACCTCCACCAAAGTTGCACGGTAATAATGTTTTGAAATAAACACACAAAATGGAACACACATAATGATAAAATCACTGCATACACATGCCAGAGATAGTTTTTTTCAAATAATTGCACTACACTACAAAATCTTGCAAAAAACTGTTGAAAATTCCTTGTCTTGCAATATTCACAAACCTTTAAAATACTCTAGGATTTACACAAATACTTACTCACTTTTTCCTCGGCCCAGGGCCTTACTGTCCACCTAATTTTATTGGAACCTTTTAACACATTTTTGCTACTAATAATGATTTGCAATGTACTATACCTTGCACTTTTGGGGCAATCTTCCTTTTGGTGATGTATTATTGTTCGTAGATCTAAAACCTCCATGCTAAAGTGCTTTAATATTGTTCAGATTCAAAGAACAAGAGCTTCTCTCTATTCTGTATGTTCAACAATCCCACAGGGAGAAATTAGCATAGACGATGCAGAGATACTGTTTTCTACCACAATCAGTAGCCTGCGCAGACAAATTAATGCCTGTTGTTTGAACTCTGTTCAAAGTAATTATGGCCAATATTGGACAGGCAAATTGAGGAAAGGCGTGTACACAGACAAACTACATTATTACAGACTGATAATGTAACAGTCAATCCACAAATTAACATTTCCTTCATGCAGGAATGCTATTTTTGCTCAGATCCTGTACTTACCTAGAACAGTCAGGTAGGCTTTGGCTGTTCTGACAGGCATGGTGAAGAGGGAACAGGTGTACATGCCTTCATCAGACAGCGTGACATCACTGATACTGATGGTCAACTCCGACCACGATGCACGCACCAGCTCGATCCTGTTGTCCCTCAAAGCTGGACAGAGAGATGGACAGAGTTAGTAAACAGTACAAACTGTTTAAATATCAGCAAAGTAAAGTGATGAGAGCTATCGCAGCAGTGTTGCTGGGAGACCCACTTCAACTCCTACAGTATGAAAACAGTGTCATAATTTTAATGCACAATTGTAACTGATCTGATACAGAGAAATATATCCAAACAATTGGTTTCAACAACCCTCTTTATCTTCTTTTTTCATTTGTTAATGAGTATATATTATGTTTTATTGCAGTGCATTAATAGATGTTTCTCTGTATTTTAGACAAAAAGAGACAGAGCAGAGGAGGCACATTGAGAGACTCCAACGAATACAAGATGGCAGCAGCAGGAAACAGGAAAATAAAATAAAAAATATATATATTTTATGGTCCCTCTATTATGACGCTAAACATGTGCATATCGTTGACAAAACAACAGCAGAGCGCCATCTTAACCACACCACATTAGTCTTATCCAACTGTAACACTACAAACATGCCAGGGAGTACATGGTAATTCATCTTTTGGAATTATTTGCAAGTGCTAATCATACTGGTCCAACTTCAGATGTTTGTACAAGGAAGTGCAATTTCGCCCCTTTCATTTTGAAGTGCTAAACTTGGTGGTATGATATTGTTATTGCAAATGCCAAATGTATAAATAAATGTATCATTTTCATTGTTTACTACTTTGAAATAAAACATAGTACCTGTGCCAGCCAAACCAGGCTGTGTAGTGTAAGTAATGTATGTATGAATAGATTTAAATACATAAACAATAAAAAAATGTCTTGAAACGTGACCCCAAAACTGAACTTTCTGTAGAATCTGAAAATCAAATGCATCAGTGCACCTCTACAGTAAACCATACTTATACAGTCTTCTCTGCTGGAAACCATCGTAGACATTTTACTTATATGAAAATGTAATCTTCCAAAAGACATAACCTGAATGGAAATCAATACTGCAATAACAGACTGAGAAAGAGGCCTAATGAGAATTTGGCAAGATGCGAGAGTTGAAATGGATCTGCTGAAATTGGATGGCTTGTTGAAAAATATGCCCTGGTCTTCAAAATACATTCTACATCTGTGATACAGGGAAAGTGTGCACTAAGATTTTAGAATGTAGAGACACCTTGAAAATTACACAATTCATGGCTGTTACGCTGTAACAAAACCGCAGAAAAAACTGGTTTGTACATTAATCAAAGACCATGTGGATTGTTGAGCATGCAAACATTGTATTCATTCCGTTTCCGTGGCCTTGGCTGCTCAAGAGATTAATTTAAGTATTTCTTTTACAAGAACAACGCCTTTCTACAAATCTCATTTAATATGAGCAGCCAAGGCTACATTGCTTTCACTCTCCATCAAAGTGACTTGGAGCAATCCTCGTTCAAGTGCAGTGTGTGTGTGTGTGTGTGTGTGTTGAGAGGCATGATTATTAGTGTAAAGGTGTTTATATTTTCTTTCATGTGAGGACACATGAAAGCATATTCTTATCTTATGGTAATTTGTGAGAAATCATATAAAAAATAGAGCACCCTGATGTTGTAACCTCTCTACCAAGATCTGAAGACTAAAGGCCATTAGACAGTCTGTTTGTAGAACACTTTAAAGAGTGGCTGGCTGAATGGTGAGAAACGATACCCGAGGTATCTAAAGAACTGAAAGTGTGTTTCAACATCCTAAAGCTTTAAGCCACCATTACAAAAGTCCTTTTTCTTTCCCAAATACCTTAACCTTTCCTAACCTACACAAATCATGCAACTTTTTCTCAAGCTACAATGCAAACATTAATTAGCTAACACTTTATATTAAACACTTGATTAATTAAAATCCATAAAAAGGTATGAGAAAAATACCAAGGATGTCAATTAAAGCAACAATCAATTAACCTTTGAAAATAGCTTTTTGGAACATTGCACATACATTATCACTTTTTAAAATGTAATGTGGCAATTAGTTCTATTGCCAGATTCTGAGTCTTAACATTTGATTGATTAAATCAGTGCCAACAGCTACTGTATCATCTGTGTTTTCACCCACTTGTGACTGTAATTTGTCAGTCCCTTGTAAATGTCTAGCTCTTGAGGTTTTAGACACATACGCTGCATTATTTTTTACTGCTTCTGTGTATGCATTGCTGCAATGACCACAGAACTGACAAATGTGGAGAAATGTCAGTGAGCACACTATCTCACGTCATGTTGTCTGCCAAGGGATGGATATCCTTGCTTTGCTGGTTTCCAGGCTAAACACCTGCAGTAAATGGCAGTAGAGTTGTAATCAGTTTGGCTAAATGACAGCTGCTCTCTCTCATTTATTACTGCATTTGTTCTGTCCCTTCCCGTCTTTCGCAACACCGGTTATCTCTACATGCTGTGTACTGAGCCTGAGCAGGCGTGACATGTTGATATGAGCACATGACATATCTTTAGGCTTGTCACTGGCAACAGTACATTCCTGTTTCTGTGGGAAGACCACCGAATTAGATTTAGTCTAACGCACTGCCAGTTCAGTTAATGGTGAGACCTCTCCTGATAACATAGTTATCCTTCATGCTGTATGTATACATGCAAAGGTATAAACATGGTCTCATCAAAGAATGAACTAAGACAAAGAATACATTATTTGGACTGATTCTAAACAAATGCCTATGTACATCGACAACTTTCTTTCTGTCAGACTCTCAGTTTCTCTCCTTCTTCAAACCCCCACAGACCTCATTCTGTCGACTCAGGCAACTCCACTAACCTGTGAATGTGTACAAGTTAAACAATGCTTCTTTTCAACTGTTTTCTTATTTGCTTTGGGCAAGGAAGTAGGAGCAGGCAAATGTCAGAAAATACCTTTACTGTTGCTGGCTTGCTCGCTGTCGCGACGCAGCTTGGCTTTCTTTCTTCCCCCTTCTCAACAGCCCATTCTGGGTCGTTGTTTGTGTGACAGTGAGGGACATGGACAGATAGAGAGTTCTTTGAAAAGTATATAGAATATTCTGACTTGTTGGTAATGAGGACATGAACTCAGGTCCATTCATTTTAAATGCAGCTTTTTACAGATAATATTTTCGGATTTCAGTACTCCAGTTTAATTGAATGTGGAGATTCTGATTATTCTGATCAGAAACTGGATTTAGTAATCCAATCATGCTTAAAGTGATGTTTCTGCATTCTTTCAGTGTTTACAGGCATTGATCAGAATTGTGTAGATGCCAAAAAGCAGGATCATCCTGATCCCCCTGGAAGGATGGATTCAGGCTGGATTTAGAAACATGAAAGGTGATGCATATAACCATGAAATCATGATATAACTGGTAAGGATGCTATAATACAGTCAAAAATACTGGGGGAAAAAAGTCCCACATCAATAGCCAGACCAGTTGGACGGCAAAGTGACAAATAATCCTGCCAAGATTTATTATTTTCTCCATCCAGACCCTGACTGTTGTCTTTAAATTCTTAGAGTTATGATAGTTTAAAGCCTATTTGTCTCATTTAATTTAAATCAAACACACATATTTAAATAAACCTGATTTATTTAAAACACAAATACCAATATTTTTCAAACGTAGACCTGGCCATTCATGTACAATTATAAGAAGTACAGATGACTCAGATTTCTATTAAAGACTTCTTATATTAAATGTACAACAAAGTACAATATCTTCCAACTATTCCTTCTTGTTTTTTCTCTTCCTAGCAATGTAACCTCGCGTCTATCATTCTATGCCCAGTGAAAGGTTGGATATCGACAGAGAGAATAAAGGAGACGAATGTATCCGTTGCTATTTGTCTGCGAAGATGCTGCAGCTGCCTGCCATCCATTAGAGACCATTAGTGCCAACAGTCCTGAATGTGTTCATGGAGGACGATGGTTGTTGTCAACATCAAAGAATGGTGGATTTGTATTTCACAATAACTACTTACTAAAAGTACAACCATATTTTGTGCTCATTTAGCCTTAGTCTGCGACTCTCTGTGTATATTGAAAGAAAGACAGAAAGCAAAGTTGCACTTGTCGGCATCAAAGTTTGATTTGTTTCCCCAAAAACTTACCTTGAGACGTGACAATTTTAAGAGTTTGCCAAAGCAGATGCAGTTTGATATTCAGAAAGCCAACGGGGACGGAAATATTTCCCATCTTATTATGAGTTTTGATGACCGTCGGCTCAGAGGATCCGTCCGTGTTGAGGTTGACCATGACCGATCAGATAACAGAGGGTAAACGGCCATAACACCAAAGCCACAACACTCTCTGTTCCCAAGCAGTATTTTCAGAAAGGGATAAAACAGAGTGGGGAAGTGTGTGCTATCTTTTTCAACTAAAATCTGTAGAGGATGAGAAGAAAGGCACATCTTTCAAAAGGAAAAGTGAGAGAAGGGAGAGAAGCTGCACAGAGAGAAGGTCAAAGATGGCTTGTTTCTTTTAAATTAAAAGTGACATTTTTATTCTGAGTGAAGGCGTTCATTCATTTCAACCATCTGGTGAATCAGCTGGTTGAAATTAACTGTGAATGGATACAAACATATGTTCCAAATAATGTTACATTCAATCATAATCTTTAAACAATGAGTAACAGGTTAAAAACAAAGCGTGTGCAGAAACACAGCAAATAACTACTTGTTTCAGATCGAGGGAACCAAACTACAGGTGTGAAAGCTACTTTAGAGTCCAAAAAGCTTTTTCCAGCTCAACACGAGGAATCCTAAATCTATTATCACACCACAGCTGATGGTTTTGTCATTCATCAGTATGTTGCCAGAGCCTCACTAAAATTGCAACACATCACCGTGCAGACATGCTCTATGTGGTGCGTAGCAGGTGTGTAGGGACGCAGCACATATTCACATATCTAAACTGGCAGCGTATCTTTCCACAGCTTCTCCCCTTCATCAATCGAGTAAATATGGTGTGTGGGCATGTGCATGTATGTGTGTGCATATGAAAGGTAATTAGATTTGTACATTAATGATGGGTTAAAAATATGGAGATAATTTTGTTTCTTTATAAAACAGTCAAAAAAAGTGGTTGAGAGAGAAACTTTCCCCACTTTTGCTTTCAAACTCTAAACTTTTGCTTTCAAACTCTAAACTTTTGCTTT
>JAVQJD010056510.1:0-40230 GCA_036023655.1 Nannoperca australis
ACACACACACACACACACACACACACACACACACACACACACACGTGTGCCTTAATTTGCTGCCAGATGCAATAAAACGGATGTAGCCCATGGAGAGCGGGGTGGCTGTCTTATCTACAAGATGATATTCACTGACTGTCTTGGCTTTTTTTAAATCACCTTTAAAACACCCTTATACTTTTACACAGCCGCTTGAATCATATGGAGCAGGTTCACTCTTCTACACTCTCCTATTTCATTCAGTCAAAGACACAGGAGACAGATTGAAATTCATCTACACTTCAGTGCTTAGAATGGAATATGACAAATTGCTCATTTTAATTCCCCAAAGAGTACATGCCCCTAAGCTTTCACTCTATAAGTTTAGATTACATCTTTTTCATCACTGTCTTGAATTGAAACATTTTGGGATGGGAAGTCAAATGTTGATGATTTGTGACTTTAAAATATTTTTGGGGTCCAAAAAGGGAAAAAACTGTATGACCTTTAACCACTGGTTCTTTTGTGCATCTCCCATGTGCATATAAGTCATGGTAAAAATATTTGTTTAAACTGACATGACCTATAAAGAGGGAATAATAGTGCAGAGAGGAAGAGGGAGGGAGAAATCTCAAAGCCTGTTTTAGCCTGTTTTAACCCCTTTTTATCACAAACCCAATTTTTATATCAGAGAAATAACTCTTGGATTTACGGTTCTATCAGCATGTATAATCTGAGGTGGCTAATTTACCATGCTAGTCAGAAAAATCGATCTATTACGGAACCTATTTACTGTGCAACTGAGATGAACTCAGAAATTACGACTGTCTCATGCCATTAACCCTTTTCAACATTGCAACTTCACAATTGGTCCAAAAGCTACTGTAAGTCTAAACATGGGTGGTGCCAGAGGTACAGTACAACCTGCTCTGTTTCTCATCTGAGTGGAGAGCTCATGTGAGGGTTGTTATGGAGAAAAGGCCACCATGCCAATGCAGATGGTTGTCCATGTCCCTCCATTCGTCTTGTCAGCATGGGTCAGTGGGACAGTTGTTGCAGAGACTGGACACGAGGAAAGCTTTTAGCAGAGGAAATGACATTCAGGATCAGACATACTGAATGCCTACTTCTTCTCTGAACTCTTCATATAATCTGTGATTTAACCACCGATTTTACACATCAAAGTCTGTTTACAGGTCTTTGGGAATATATGTGAAAAAAAGCTCTTTGTGGCTCCACAGGGAAGTGCGCAAAATCTGATAAATTGCCTTAAGTGATGTCACTTGAGTCAACGTTAGTTGGGGTTGAAGACTACAAGAAAAAACACCAAAAATGGATGTAGAAGGAGTTTACCAGACCTCTGTAGCCTGCTCCTTATCTCTGCTTGAGGCTAGCGGCTCAGGGCTATATTAGCAGCTACTAGCATAACACAACCGAATTTCTGACCGAACAGTTAGCTGTCAAGTTGCTTTTTGGGTAATGTAAGTGGCAGATTAATTTCTGTTTTTTGTTCCGTTCTGCTTCATTGATTTTGATGAAGTCAAGATCCTGTCCATCGTACGTCCGACAACATTTTAAAAGTGCAATGCTAAATCAGTGGTATACTCTTTTAATATCATAAATATGAATCTCCATTTACATTTCTTGCAAAGCAACAAAGTAACTTAGTTCAAAGTAACGTGTTGAGTAGCTTTGACAATATTGAGGAAAATACAATATGACATAAACTTTACACAACTGCAATATGCAAAAGTTCATGTTATTCTAAGGAATAGACTGAGATTCAGAGGGAAAAGCCTCAGGCATGAAGATTTCTTTTTCTTTTTGGACACACATGCACTCAGGCAAACACAAAACCAATGCATGCACAGACAATCACAGCCAACACATGCACAAATGCACACAAACATTCCTTCTGTCCTTGCTCTGCCATAATGCTGTGTACTGGGGTAAATATTCATTCTTTTTGCTAGGTGGTTCTGATGTCCCCCCACCCATAAGTAAGCAATGAATAAACTGTAGCTTTCAATAAACACTGGAGGATGTGTGAAGTGGATTTGAAATATGCTAATGAGAGTGTGTGCGTATGCACGTATTGGGCTTCGGGTGGACCACCAAACCAGACCAGAGAGGACAAGCAATGTTGCAAATGACAACAAAGGACTTCAATACCACTGAACAGGCAACAATAAAATGGCATCCATGGGTGCAATTACAGAATTACTAGAGTGGTGTAGTGGCTCTTTCTCATTAGAATATTACCTCTGGCTCCCAACAGCAAGTTGAACCCCATTAAGATGACCTTCACTGGTACTGTGCTCATTAAAGAACGCTGAAATGCTCTTTTTCATCTGTGGCCGTAATGAGGGGACCAGTGTACATATCAATATGGAATTTTATCAAGAAAGGCACAGGCTGCAATTATAAGGACCTTTTTGAAAAGTTCACTTCTATTATGCCCCTCTACCACTGGTAATGACATTGTGACCATACTCGCTCCTCCAGTAAGTTAATATCAAATATGAAACCAGATATCAATGGCCCCAGAGACCGAGTGTGCATGCCGTCTGTATGTGTGTGTGTGTGTGTGTGTGTGTAAATGTGTCTGCATGTAAGCGCTACCACAATGTAAGCAGGCACGTCCTTCATTGCATTGTGTCTTTAATCTTTTGATATTACAAGCCATTCATCATTTCATCCTGACACCCTCATAAAATAAAACATACAGTAATTAATTTTGTTAGATGTAGAGAGAGAAAGAAAGATCAGGAAAGAGGAGATGAGGAGAGGACTATGGAAAGAGTCCTAAATTAAGATTAAATTTAATGATAGTTTATGTGTCAAATCTCGTACAAATTTACTTTATTTCTAAATTCCACACGTGTCAAAGGAAGAGCAATGAAGCCGATGGAGTTTAACATGCATATAATCTACAGATTGCATGCTTGATTCCTAAAATACATTTGATTTTTCACTTATATGATGATGCAGATTATAATACTGTGTAACAAATGACAAATTCAACCACTGATACTATAAATGTCAGTTCAAAACATTGATACTGTAATATCCATTAAATAACCGTATATTGTGCTCGCCTACATGCGGTTTCAGGTTTTTATACAACTGGTTTGTAAGCAGCATGTTATCAATCTAAACTAAAGTATATTATCAGGGCATTTTATCAGCGTATTACTCTCTCTCTCTGTAGCACAACTTATGGAATTTCCTGTGGCATATTATCCACTATGGGAATTAGACTTAAAAGCTAAACATTTATTTAAATTCTGATTCAAAAAGTGTACAGAAAATTATCAGCAATTATATATTATAGAATTTTCATTATATATTATCATTTAATAACAACTAATGCTAGAAACCACTTTATATAGATTAGAATATAACAAATATACAAACTGTGTGTAGGCCTACAGTATACTGCTGTTTTTTCACGAGATCATTACTCCATCGCAACCCGCGCTCCCTGTCAGTTGTGGGCTATCAGCCTGTTTCACACCGCTACGCTCTGAACCCTCTAACGGTGCTGCAGACAGCAGAGATGGATGCTTACACTGTGGAAAGTATGAAATTAAAAGGAAGAGTCTGATAAATTGACAGCAGGCACCTCAGGATAGAGAAGCAGGAGATGGAATGATCAACCTGACTTGAGGGTGGAGCGCTGGGCCGCTGAGGAGAGGCTGATGGATATACATCAGGGTAAGATGTTTGGCTGGAAACAATGTGTGCTGTTTTGTGTGTTCTTTGTTTCATTGGGGATTAGCATGTTTATACTGTATGCACACTTTTTCACAGGTATTATTTAAAAACCCAGGAAACTGACGTGCCTGCAGGAATTGCCTTTATGCACTTTTGTTGCTATACAGAAATACATTAGTGAATGATTTTGTATTGATACGTGTATAACTAAAGAACTGAAAAGCAGAGGCCTTTTCAACACATTTTGATATGAATGAAAACTTTTTAATGAAACTTGTTGAAGTAATGATACTTTCACCTAAATAGTTTATTTTAATTTATAAGCTACTTGGCTTGCTAAAAGGTTAAAATGTTTCTAATCAAAATATCTTAAAGCCATGCAAGCCAACAAAAAGTCAGGACACGTATCAACTGGAGAGAAAACTGCCATCATTCCTTAATGCAGAGATTGTCTGAAATGCTGCCACAGGCTTATGGATGCCAGGAGCATTGTAGTTTTTCTATGTGGCTGTAGTTACTCTTGGAACCTGCTGCTACATACACAGAGAGACCATATCCAAAAATAAGTCCTACAATTGTCACAGCAGTGCCAAATCTTTACTCAAATATCATGATATGGGAAAAGAATGCCTTTGTTTAAATTTCTGACATCAGACCATTTTTGGAGGATAGATCGCATCAGCACAAAAATACCGCTGGCAGACATAGCTGAATATTGAAGTCATATTTCGGAATTCAGTTTTCCACTGTGTTTCTCCACCATACCAAAAGCCATAATTCTGATGAGCTCAGCTTATGTATCTGTATATGCCTGAACCCATACAGCCTTTCAGGACACAGACACAGACATTTTAGCACATGTGTGTTAAAATGTAAGGGGCAACAGTCAAGACATTACTGTAACTAATTTCCTTAGACCTTCACTCCTCAGCAGCAAATGGCCAGGATGTAGTGGCCTTTCTGACTGGCTTTATACCTCCCTCTTGCCTTCCCTTCCCTTCCTCTTCTACTCTTCTAACAGTGGTAACCCCCCCACCCCCCGAGCATACTGCCCGGCTGCTAACCCCAGCACAGGTGTTTCCCATTGCCAGTCACAGTCCCCCTCGCCCCAACACCAACATTGTCTTAACGCAGAGGACTCTGGGCTCCTTCCACAGGCTTCTGACAAGCCATTGGGCCCATGTTTATCTGCAGCATAAAACTGCATGCATCACAGTGTCTACTCGCTCAGCCTCTAGAGACAACACATGGTTTTAACATTAGTTCATCCCTCTGAATGGAGTAAAAGAGAATCTGTGAGGCCTTCAGCCACCACAGGAGGAAAATAGGACAAAGAATGAAAAACAGAGTGTTAGCAAGCATCATCCACTGTATGAAGCACTTGCTTCACAAATACAATATAGAACAAGTGCAGTGTGATTAGGCTGTTAACATACCTGAGTTAATGGGAGCGGCATGCATGCAGTCATCTTGATAATTTAATTTGAGTGTGCCCTCGAGGTGGCGCAATCTTTATTTCATCAGCTCAAAGCAGTTTATTTCATTAAAACGTCTACTTGTCCATCAGTAAGAACCTGTTCCTTTTGAGATAAGCTGGCGGAGTTCATCATAATTGCAAATGTTTGCCCATAATGTAAAGACCTTGTGGGGTCTAGTATTCTTTGAGATGAAAAAGGTTGTCATGCATACAAATCGGAAAAAGTGACAGTAATTCCTGCCAACATTTTTCGATTAGTGGCAATTCATAAAGAAGTATCAGAGTTGCTCGGACCTGCAGGGCATTATAATTTGGCCCCTTGGTTTGTTTCAAATCTCTGCTTTTAAAAGTAATTTTAATATAAAGTGTCATCCCAAAAAAATTTAAATACATTCTCTTATTTTATTTTTTCAATCATTTTACTGGACTAAAATTTATTATTTTCCCCCACCACTTTTCATTAAAATCTCTGATTTCTACTTCTCCTGTTCCATACGCTTTTACAGTATGTACATTATGTGCACAGAGAATCACACATGTATGCACATACACACACGTCTACACTCCCACTCCCACACACATCTCATAGCATAGCGGCTGAGAGGGGACTAACTGACAGAGATTGCTGGGTAATTCAAGCCAACATGATTGACTTTATGATCACTTTAAAGCCCCAACTAGTCTTTATGCTTTCAAGAAATGCCAAAAGTTTCCAGCACAAAAGTGGCAGGGAATCAGGCATGAAGGGAACAAGAGGTAGAAAAACCCTACAACTGCTTTCACTTCAGAGCCCACCTCCCTCCCTTCCTTCTTCCCTCACTCTTTACCCCTTGGCACTTTTAATGGCATAAAATTATGGGCCTGCAAGAGCGACAACAACTGTCTAGGTTTAAAACATAATACGTTGACAGGACTGACACGGCCATTTTCTCCTCCTCCATTAGCGTTGAGACGTGGCCACCTCCTTTTGCTCTTAGAGAACCAACCACAGTGGCAGGCCATAGATGTCGGACGTCACTTCCTCTGTCATTATCCGCTGACACGCTGACTGCTGCTTTCATACTGACACACAGAAATAATACCAAGGAGTCTAAAAGTATTTCAAGAGTGGTCTCTCCTTATTGTTACATTAACGTACACTAATCACTAGTTGGATGTGAACATTTGGACTCAACAGTTCGCTCAGAACAGATATATAATATTCTATATTCTAAATATATAATTGGGGGTCTTGGGAGAGAGCTACACAGTCATATTCAAAAGAAAAAATAGACATGTCATTCTTAATCGCATTATTGTGAAAATCTGTATGATGTCACCCATTGTTAGATTTTGTTATTATGTTTACTGTAAAATTCAGCTCCTTCTCAGTCATTTGTTTAACAGTGTAAAGTAAGCATCCCCAACACATTTAGCGCCGGACTGATTACTTGGCTGAATGAACAACAATTTTGATAACCACTTAAACCTTAAATCATGCAAAAATGCCAAATGTTTACTGGTTCTAGAGTCTATGAGGATTTTTCGGATTTTCTTTGATTTATATGATTGTAAACTGAATACTGTTTGGTTTTTGAACGTCACCTTGTGCTTTGGAAAATGATTATAGACATGTTTTCCCTATTCTCTGAACTCGGTTTGGTTATGGGTGGATTAATTAAAAATAATAATAAACAGATCAACTGCTTCAGAAAATAACAGTGAGGCGCAGCTCTTAATACATTTTTTTCACAAATGAAAACTAATCATCAACTTGCCTTTCAGACTGATGTTCATGAGAGTACTCTGTGAGTGTAGTTTTATGGAAAGATTATAAACTTCTTCTCATTTTGCTTCCAGGTGCCAGATACATGTCAGGCCCAGGCGGAGACATACTGTTTATGGACACTTTAGCCATCAGGAACACTGACCTCTGCTATCATAGGTCTCTCAAATGTGTCATCAGCACTCTCAATGATACTGTAAATGGTGTGTTGAGAAACCTCCTGCCATCCCTGCAGGATCCCAGGCCCAGTCCAAACCTTGTCTCAGCCCCAGTCCGGAGAATGAAATCTGTCCCGCAGCGTGAGGGCCTCAGCTTCTGAAACTGTAGATCTATCTGTTAGCTAAACATGTCGACCACATTCTGTGCTGTTTGCTTCTGCCGCCTAAGAGAGAGAGAGGGAGAGAGAGAGACATGTTGAGATCTATAATTCAAATAAACAGGAAGAGGATTATCACTCATAAGCTGCATAAGAACTTCAGTGGAGAATGTTGGGTTTGCTGAGACTATAAATAAACAAGATCTCTACAAAGAGAAGAGAAGGACCTGCTTGTTCTGGTGTCAGCTTGCCCCAGCTTATGTTATTGTTGCTCCAACTACGTTCTCCCTTACATGCTGCGTTGTCCCAGTAGCACACTGTAGCAGAGCCAAGGCCTTTGTTTAGCTAATGTCCTGTGGTGGCTTCTTATTGGTCTAAATGACCTGTGACACCTCATTAGCTCCTCAAGTTGGCCTCTCTGCATCACATTATTAATGGCGACATTGAAAACAGAAGCCATATTAACCACCTCACACTTAATGGTGTTGGTTTTGATTAACATCACCAACACTAAAATGACAGTGAGGTTAATGGGAACTTTGAACAGGACCCCTAATACACACACACACAGATACTGGTGTAATTATGCAGGCTTGCACACAAATACACACACACACACACACACACACACACACACACACACACACCCACACACACACACACACACACACACACACACAATCATCTTCCCTATCTTGGCTGATATCATCTTACCAGGGATTTGGGTGGTTATCATAGTGAGCATGAGCCTCCACTGACTTGTCTATATGGAGCCTCATTAGGGACATTGATGGATGGGCTATTGCCACCACAAGGCTCTCCCAGAAAAGCTCTGGGTATTATTAGTGTTTGTGTGTTTATAAACTGACACTTAATTACAGGTGCAAATTCATACCACATACATTAACGAGTTATGGCTCACTGAGTATAATGCAGCCTGGATATTTAAGAGAAAGAAGAATGGGAATTACAGCACTGTGACCGAGAACTGGTCAACGCTTGATGATTTAATACTCAAATGACACATGGAGAGACATAAATAATGTGTTTGGAGATAAAGTTTATAGAATGTATTCATTGGGTTTTACTGAAGGAAATATACATTTTGAGGCAACCAAAATTAGAAGCCATTTCAATTGGGAAAATTAATTAAATTCAACCCTTTAAGAGTTGAATCACAGGAACTGGCAGAATATTTGCATTTACTCTTTTTTATTTCCAGTTGTGGGAAATTAAGACATTTCTCTTGTGTGTTTTTGTAAGAAGTTTTAAAATGACCTTTCAAAAACCAGAGAAAATGGTAACGGTTATGTTTTCAGATAGATTTTCTTTTTCACATAAGTATCCTTGGTATAAAAAAAAGTCATTATTTTGTCTTCCCTCACGTTTCAGCTATTACAAAGTCCAGATGCTGCACAATTTGAAAGCAAAACTACATCAATGCAGAAACAGATCTGAATTTTTTTTTTTTTATATCTCTTAATCTGAGAAATGTATATTCTACAATGCCTCTAGTTTTATATACACATCTACATATCATTACAAATGTTTTAAATTCATTTCAAACATCTTAGAATTCACTAGGAAAAAACTGCAGATTTTTATTTCACTTGTGAGCTCCATGTCATAGAGAACTCACTTACCTTCCTCTTGACACACACTACTGTACTTGTGTATCAGATTTACAGCTGATAGTTTACTTTTATACCAGAGGAGGTCATATGATATGATATTTTCTGTTTCCCAAAATGGCTTCAGCCAAGGGCCCAGACGTATAAAACATACTCCTGACAGTGATACATTTCACGTGATGACACTACTCTGAAACAATCTCGATATTGCCTTTCCCTGTCATAAACAAATCCTGACCACAGTTCTGTTTGTCTGTGTATGTCCTTGTGTGTGTGTCTGTGTGTGTGTGTGTGTGTGTGTTGCTGTCGATTTGTCTATCCAAGAATGGTTATGGGGGTTATGGGGACCAAAACTCTCTTATTCGCAGCTTTAGACAGAGTTAGTAGATGGGTTCACTCTGGGAAGAGCAGTGAGAATGGTTGTAAAATGCACAACTCCATGGTAACTGACGGAGATGTGGTTCTGCTGAGAAAAGAAACAAAGCGAGAGAAAGGGCAGGAGACAGGAAGGAGTGAGGAAGGAGGCGAGGCTGAGAAAGAGAGAAGGAAGGAAGAGTGAAAGAAGAAAGAAAGCAGGAGGAAGGGAGGCGAGCAGACAGACAGAAAAGGATGGAACAGACATAGGGGAACTCTGACAGGTGCTTCATCATCTGCTAAGGCATTGTCGGGCCGCCCGTAAACAGTCATTGGGTTTCTCGAGGGAGCAACCCTCTCCATAACTAGCACAGGTGTAAATCTGCCTCTTAGCCACTAAATTAGACACATTCTTGAGAGAGTCTCATTCTGCAAGTGCTGCACAAACCTGAGGGAAAAAGGAAGACAGAAAATTTAACTAATCCACAGAGAGTAGTAAAGGAGTTGCATGAATAAGGTATAGCCTGTGTGAATTTAACCAGATGGCCACTTTGATCCGTGTGAAAAATTGTTAATGTTTTCTTACGCACACATGTTATGAATAGTTTCTTTACACTGAGCAAGAATTAATTTCCCCACCATCTCCAAGAGCTGTCATTGCATCACATGTAAGTGCCTGTTGTGGCTCAAAGCCGAGGGCCAAGTCCAAGGTCTGCGCCTTGTCACCTCGTCACAATGTTTATCCTTCATTACGACTCTGAAAACACAGACACACCCATGCTTTTTTTCCTTTCCCTCAATGAATTTTTCTAACCTATGAAGTGGTGACATTGTGCGACAACATGTCACTTGGATATTGTTTTAACACTTGCAGGGGTTGGTGAAGGGAGGAAAGGTCAGAGTAAAATACACCAAAAGGAGTGATCTAGTGTTCTGACCACATAAAGTTTTTACTGCGTGTGTGTGTGTGTGTGTGTGTATGTGTAGCCATGTGTGCATACTGTACGATTCAAGCATGTGGAGAACATTACAATCTAAAAATAGAATAGGACAGAACGACATGTGGACTTCCACTAGAATATATTTTAAGAACATAAATGTAAATACAATTTCTATATATAATACCCTATACATATATAGACACTGTATTTTCCATAGATTAAAAACACACACACACACGCACACACACTTTTACACAACATGTAACCCAATGAAAAAGGCAAGTAAGGAAAAACAAATCCAAAAGTGTACAAAAATGTTCTTTGATAAAGAAGGGAAAACATGTTTACATGGTGTATATTTACATGGCATATCTGCTCCACTGAATGCTATCTGCTCCTTTGAACAACTTTTCTGAAGTCAGAGGTCAAATTTGTCATGGAAAAGCCCTGCAAACATGACACTGAAGTGAGCTGCTATGTGTTGTAACAGGATGCTAATCTCCTAAACACTCCATCTGTATTTGCTAAAACATTGCCTCACTCGTAGCCTGTTTGCTTAAATGGCACTTTAAGCCCTCATGTTTTCAAAAGGTATCCTGTGGGTCAAAGGAAGGCAAAAAGTAGGTTAATGTGCAGGCATTATGGTGTTTTATGAAATAAGTTGCATCGACAAACTGTTATGATGAGACATTGAAGACAACCATCTTCATTTATTAATCATGGACAATATAATAATAGGAATACTTTCTAAGCCTCTCACATGACAAACATTATTTTATTATTCAAACTGACTTTTTAGTAATAAGAAAAGCAGATAAGAGAAACAAAACAAACTACTTATCTTCAATATTTTAAACATGTTATGTACTATTTTAATCATATTGTACATGATGTAATTAACACCAAGTCTGCGGTGGAATTTGCACATAGGAAACAATGGAATGCATTAATCCATGCATGCATTCTCAGCCTAGGCTTTGTCAGCCCTCCAGTTTAGCCCGACTATTTTACTAGTTCCCCTCTCAGAGAGTATCTCAAAAAAAAAATCCCCACAGGACTTTTTAACATTCTAATAAAAAGATTTTACACAGTGGTATGAGTGTAAATTTTGGGGATGATGCCATGGAAAAAAGAAAAGGAGGTGAGCACATGATTGTTAGCAAGGCACAGGAATAAGAAAGGCAAAGTGGTGAGCATATTTTACTCATAAATCAAGAAGACACCGCATCATACAATATGTTTTGTTTAAGTTGGTTGAATTGCTGCCTGAATGCCTGAAATCAGATCATTGCACTCTCAGTGAGTTAATGCTGCTGTGCACATCAGTATAAACAAATATTATTAAAGAAATATGCAATCATGCTAATGTGAAAGTTTTAAACAAACTTTAAAACTAGACTGATGAAGTAAAATAACATTTTAAATGTATATGTGTTATTATTTAAGAAAGTTTCATTACATTTTTACTGCATACTAAATCAACCAAGCCATAATCAACCTTTGATACAATAAGGCAAGTGCTGACAGAAATAATCCACTGGCCACCTTCTTAATGAATAATTGATGCCCATCTTAACAGGCTAATGAATGAATGTGGTTTGGGTTTGAGTGATAGCCCTCTCGTTGGAGAGCTATCCCAGGAGGGATGGGGCACTGGAGACGGAGGTGCCATCTTCTATAACCTGTATAATTGGTCATTTGACATAAGTGACTTGACTGTGTGTGTCCATGCACTGCCAGTGGAGACTGACCCTTTTACCCTATTGTTTATTAGCACTGTTCCAGGTTATCACACCAATTAGGCCTGGGATAACA
The DNA here is from genome assembly GCA_036023655.1 of Nannoperca australis. Classification (NCBI taxonomy): domain Eukaryota; kingdom Metazoa; phylum Chordata; class Actinopteri; order Centrarchiformes; family Percichthyidae; genus Nannoperca; species Nannoperca australis. The sequence goes on from JAVQJD010056510.1 coordinate 11,996, forward strand.
GTGATCAAAAAAGGGAAACAAATAGTACAAAAAAGCATACTATAAGCCGGGGGAATGGAGGATCAGCTCAGTGATGACAAGAAAAAGAGAGTACTCTTTTGACCTCACTAAAAATAATCTAAAAAGAATAAATAATTAAAGAGTAATTATAGAATGGGATGAAAAAAGTCACAGATGCAAATCTTTCTTTCTTTTCATAAAAGTGCATGCTGTGTATCTCAGCTAAAACAAAAGCAGTGTAGAGAGGTGGCAAGGTTTCAAAGCGGCTCCCTGTGTGCATTTGTGTTGTGCTTGTCCAAACAATCATACTTACATTTTAGCACTATTACGCGCACACCCTTTTTCCACAGGTCTGATAACATTCTCACTGCAGTTTCGGTGTGGCACTCTGACTAAACAATGCCTTATTGACACGAGCTCTGGCCTCACAATAGCCACACAACATCAGGGTTCCTGTTTTTGTTGACACTGTTTGAGCCCTGCATTGAAGGCAAAGCCACTGTGGACACAGCAATGCATAATCTGAGCTCTCTTGTCATACAATACAACAAATCAAGCCTTTAAATGTTTGAGCATGATAAGGCAGGGAGAAGGCACACAGAAGGGGAGCTGGATAAAGACAGGGGGAATTCAGGTGAATGGAAGAGTGGAAAGTTGATGAAAATGCAGAGTTAAGAGAGACTATGGAGTCGAGCACCACTAGGGGACAGTAGTAAGTCATGGACGGCAGCAGGAGCAGTGCGCGTGTATGTGTGTTTGTGTATGCATGTGAGTGTGTGTGCGGCAAACAGTGAACAAAAGACTTTCTTTGTTGCACTCTCAGATAATAAAAGAATTCAGAAATAGCTACTTGACTGCTTTAGAAAAGATCTTGACAATGCGTTGGCCCATAATGCACAGGAACAGCTCCAGATTTACATAATCATATGTAATGTAAACCACTACGAGGCTCCGCAGCCAACAAACAAACTGACTGGAGAGAGGGTGAGAGAGGGAGAGGGATCCGCTTTCCCCTATGGACTTTATATACTTACTAAAAGTAAATTTTGCCTCATCTGCTCACAACAATAGGACAACGTTTGCAAATTTTGCGGGCTTGTGAGCTGATGATTAAACAGAAAACAAGCTTCTCAGGTATACACCTACGTAAAGCACAGAATTTTAAGCTGTAATACTTTTATTTGCTTTAAATGATTTATAGCTTTAATTATTGCAGTTTCCTAAAGAAAGAATTGCACAATTCAGTGCTGATTCCACAGTGACAATGGTTTAAATAGGAGAAATGATATCTGGTATAAAAAAGGAAGCTTGTGTGTTTATGAGACACAAAAATACAGGGACCTTTTCTTTGACCACAGATCAAGATGAATGGCCAGAGGATTTCACGCTGTTTATTTGAAGCATTGCTACTTATATCTGTTCTCTTTGTGTTGTACGTTAAAAAGGCTCATTTGTTTGGTAACTGGTTAAACCTGAGAAGTTAACACCTCCTCGCACCTCTGACGTTAGATATAACTGTCAGGAGGGAGCCAGTGTTTCTTTTTTGCTATGGTAACCGAGGACGTATATTCAAAACATGCTGCCTCCTCCTCCTCCTCCTCCTCCTCCTCCTCCTCATCCTCCTCCTCCAGCAATTAAAAGCAGAACAATAACAATATTCACCAATGACAGCAGCGTCTGTACAGTAGTTATGCCCTTCGTTAGTTTCACAATGTTCCTCATGAATTAGTTAAGTCTGTTAATTGCACATTTATTATACTCAGGGCCACAGAGAGATACACTAAATGGCTCTGGAATAAAATAACACTTGAACACATATAGGAATCATGAAAAATAAATAAAGCTTTTAGAATACAACTTAACCTTGTGTGGGAAAAAGAAGTCCTACACAGTTTATTTGCTATTTTGCCTTGTAGTGGAAAATTAAGAGTTCTTAACTAATAATTGTATTGTGGGAAAAAAGGGCTCAATTCACAATTACCACATTTTACTTTAGTCTACAAATATTATTAACAATATGTATGCCTGATGAGCAGGACTGGGTGATTAATTATAGATTAATAAATAACAAAAATACATTTCCACAACTTTATTTTCAAGAAAACCTAAATAAAACCAACAGCCCTAATTATTCCAATATTTACATTTGTCTCAAGTGCTTCCAAAACAACACGGTAACGATCGTATTTATTCAGAGACATGAAAATAAGGCAAATATCAAAACCATCCAGCGGCACAATCGCTTTGTGTTTACACTTTATCATCGCATTTTCTGATCTCCAGCGTGTTTCATTATGGAGTGACGTTTGAGTGACACTGCGCCGGCTGTCACAGCCATGTGCTGAGGTTCCCTCTCATTTCCAGCACCAACAATAATAATGACTATTCTAGTGCTAGCCCCACTGTTTGTGTTATTGTTGTGGAGTGTCAGACACAGGCCCTGACGTTTGCTATGCTATCAGCAGGAGTGTACAAATAGAAACACATTTGCCTGAGTTATTGACCTTTATCTCCCCACTTTCTTGACAGCCTTCTCCAGTTATTGACAATACAAACACATGGGACGACGCATAACCTTTCATTTACAGAGCACTCTCTCTCTTTTTGTCTCTCTCCCTCTCCCTTGCTCATTCTCTGCCTCAGCCTGTGTCTCTCTGCTCTTGCAATTTGTTTAAATAAAATGGGGCAGACAATGGTACTGCTCGTTTTTGCCATTTTTCTTTCACTCCAAATTTCAGAGGATAATATCATTAGACGATACAATGGCTGCTATTCAGCCTTAGATACACAGATATTTCAAGTATTCAATATAGTTTTGACATGCTGACATTAGGGGAGAGTGTTGTTTCCCTATTTGTTTGCTTACAATGTCGATTCCGTCATAAATCTTAGATTGCTAGGACAAAATGTTTGTCTTTATGATGTTCAAATTACCACAGAAATACATACATGATCAGTGCAATAAAAACACGAATTAAATGCAAAAGATGCACAAATAAAAATAATTTTGATCAACAAAAAAATTGCTACCATTACAAAAATAAATATTTACTGTGTTTATATTTAGCATATTTATGTTTAAACACATAGAAAAGTATATCGAGTATTTTTATTTATGCAGAAAGAAGAACAACATAATTATTCTGAAAATGGGACTGAATCCATAAACCCATAATAAACAGAATAATTTACTGCATCTCAATACAGCGTTGAATAACAATGGTCATAAAAAGCACTAGTATTCCACTAATGATTCTCCTCCAGGATTTATTGTGTTTTTCAATGTGTGTCCTCTTGCATTTCAGCGTGAAAGATAGCATACATAAAATACGGGTGTCCCCACCAGTCAGCCCCTCTGCAGGTACTTCAGAGCCCCCAAATTTAATTTTAAACAATCCAGACCAGTGTTTGGTGACCATGGTTAATCATCAAGAAACAAAGACATCAAACAATATTTGATAATGAGAAAAATGCCTCCAGGATATTAGGGGATGAGGGGGGGAGGGCACAGCATGAGCCTCGGCGGCAGAGCTAGGTAGAGAGGCCAGACCAGACACAAGCCGCATTCACATGTCTGTGTGTGGTGATGATGGGTGTCTGCGTGTGTGTCTGACACGCAAAAAAGCGCCACACACGCATGTACGCGTGCACCTACTTCTATCTCATGCATGTACACTCACACAGACACACGCCTCTTTTGGAGTTAAAAAGCCATTAAAACATTGCCTCTTTTTTTTAAAGTTCATGACGAGATAATTAGAATTCAGTGTATGGAGCCAGTGGTGAGATTACAGCTTTGTGAAATTGTGCTACATTTTGAACTTCACTGCATCACGCCTCAACCCAATTATCTGCAGTTAAAATGGTTTAGTGAGGCTCCAAACTGTGACTGACAAAACCAAAAAAGTTTTCTATGGATAAAAGTGATTATTTCCCCAAAATTTTCTAAAAGGCAACAGGCTAGACTTTTATTTGATCATTCAAACCAAATGTTATTACATTTGGATGATAAAATATATATATTTTAAAAGTGTATTCATATACTGGATAATGAATAATTTTAAATTATTTTATAAAGTATTTCAAAAACACATAAATCTTTTAAAAAGAAACTTAAATTTGTGCTTTCAGTATTAAATGTTGCTGAACAGAATGGGTGAATTTTTCATCAGGCCAGTTTAATCAGTGCTAACTAAAATAAGAAGATAGGCAGACAGGGGAAAGGAGGGAGGGGAAGGAGTGTTGGGTAATGAGGAGAAAATGTTTTTTTCCCTCTTCCTCTGTCATACTATTATTGGGTTATCCTTGATTGACGCAGCGTTAACGGTCTGGCCAAATCAAGGCAGATCCAGCAACCTAGCCCGAATGGCAGCATGTGCAGCCACCTCGGACATGCAAATTGCACCCGGGCAACCCGTTGACTATGATTAATGAGCCTGGGCTGCAGCCTTTGTTTCCGAGTGCAGCCGTTTAGAGTGAAATACAATCCCCAAATATCATCAATCCCCTATTAATCCAGTAAATTTGTTCACATAGCACATGTTGTTTTGAGCAATTTACAGCCAAATGTGGGCATGTGTGTCTGCATGTGCATGTGTGTGTATGTTATGGGGGTGAGCACAATTGCATTTAATTACATGTCCACTAATTAAATTAATTAAAGGATAATAAAATAAATGGAAGAAACCGCTTTGAAAGTTAGGGTGAAACACATGTGTCTTGTCTTCCGTGATGTAAAATATGGATGTGGGATTTTCAGGGGCAGTCATGCTGTTCAGGGGGGAATGCATGAATCCGATACCTTGCTAATACTACAGGCATTTCCTGGTTATGGCTTGCCTCATGTTTAAACTGTGAATTTTAGAGCTGAGATCCCAGACTCCCTGAAGATTGGAGAGCAATTCTGTGGTGCAGAGAAGTGAAGTCACTGACATCACAAATGAAAAAAAAAGGAACATTATGACAGTAATGCTGACGATCTAGTGTAACAAAATGCTCTCTCTGTATGGTGAGTAATATCACTGGATATGGTAAGGAGGGACTAATGTGCAAGACATGGGGGGACTTGCAATTTCCTTAAATTGCATGATGAGTAAAGGAAATTACTGAACCTCACAAATCTTGAAGATGCTGTCGATAAAAACTATTTCTCTAGCGCACACACACACACACATTTTCTGCCCTGCATAGCTACACACTTTCCCTCAGCTGCAAGCACAATGCAAATGTTTTCCAGGCATTAAGGTATATAAGTGCCATTAGCGGCACAGTGCTTAGCACTACAATGGTGTGCCGAGAGCAGTGGAGCAGAGATCAGTGTAGCATCTCCTGGATATCAGAGGGAGACATCCTTTGTAAATTCATCTCCCACTGTGAGCAGGCTTCACAGCTGGTTAACAGCACTGTGTGTACCACTGCCCTGTTTACACGCCGCCTCCAAAGCACTCGTCTTTCCCCCTGCATCCTTTCCCTGTATCCCCTCCATCGCCTCACTCTTTCCTTCAGTTCTCATCACAGCCTACTCTGGCTCTCATAGCCATCAAAGATGCACACAAACTGATTCAATGCAAGGGTGTGTGTGTGTGTGTGTGTGTGTGTGTGCGTGCACACAGCAGTACGTACACACACGAGCAGACACCTACACACAACAAAATCTCTGATCCCCTCGTTTTTGGGGCCATAAAGTACACTGCCTTCCAACCCCTTCTCTGATTTTTATCTTTTTATACCATCACATTACACTGATCCTTTTATACCTATTACACACACGGCTCCCTACCAAACCCCCTGATCCGCTGATACCTAGATGAGTAAACTGCTCCTCCTGCCCCTGACCTCAGCCCTTTGTAGCAATCAGACCAGACTTCCTCACAGGCCCTGATCTTATCTGGCCATACCAATCCCACTACACAGCTCCCTTTTGTAGCCACCACAGAGCACTGAGCCCTTTCAGACCCGGGGACTGTGGCGGTGAACATGCAGCCCGAGACCTCAGCTCATCTCAGACATCATACTACACTGCCCAACAACAATGAGCTCTATTTTCTGATGCACCACAGGTCAGATAGAGCCTTTCTGCACACCGATGCATTGTTCACCCACAATGGAGGAAACCAGCAATGTTGTTGTCAAAAGAATACGCCATAGAATTCTTTGATATCGTCATAGGCTTCCCAACAATAATACAGATTTGTGTTGAGATTTTTGCACATTTTAAGGCTAATAATGTGTGGTGATGATTATTTAGTTTTATTTTAGCAAAATGGAAACAAACAAACAAATCAAAAAAGGAAAATGTAAAACTCACCATAAAATGTCTGTGAGACTTCCCTGCATCTGTACGTAAGCTTAAAGAGAAAATCTATTAGACTGAGGTTTAGCACTGTTCAGAGACTAATTACACAACAATGCCATTGTAAAATTATATTGATCTCAAGGGATGCATTTGACAAATTAGGTCTTAAAGATTTTAGTCCTATCTCTGTGTTTTCTAAAATCAACACTCCAGAACATGAAGCAATCATGTGGTTCAGAGGGAAATAAAAAAAATTATAAAAATAAAAATCATTAATAAACTATTGACAATTTCGCTTCAAATATCAGTTTGCATTTTTAACCATTAGATAGCTATTTCTATTGAAAAGCAAGCCATCAGGAGTTATAAAAGTTACTACTGTAGACAGAGCCAACCACAGTATTCTACTGTATTCTACAGTACACCATCATCCTTGTTCTAATTTACATATTTCTGCCGGGGGCATTTAAAGCATTACCTTCACTGGTGAGGTGAAAGGTGTTGATGATTCGGGGGGCCCACCGCTGGGATCTACCCACAAAAATTCCTGCAGGTTGTAGAAAATAATTAAGAAAAGCCCAGACCAATATTCTCTCAGGGGTGGTGGAATTCCTGTCTACACCCCTGAGTCAACCACTGCAAAGGTGAGAATATACGATACATTAATGATGTGTCACTGCACTGGAATTTGGTAAACTTTTTATATTAATTTCATCAATAAAATAATGATGAAAACACTTTAACTTCACCTTTCTGTCAAGATGTCTAGTTGTTTCGATTGTTCATTGTCAAGTGAATTAAAATGTTAAGTAAGATGTAGAATAAAAAAGAGCCTAACCCACTGAAGTTGTTTAAAGCTCCATGAAAGCCAGGGGAATGTATATATAAGTCCTTAACTTTATGTTTTCAGTTGCATTCGACTGTGGGCTGCAGTAGGAGAACAAATGCACATTAAAATGTGACCCTGATCAAAGCAAAAGAGCAAGACTGTCTGGGAGGCATCAGGTCTCAAAGCAGGCTGTTACAGGCAGTCTATTTTGTGTCTTTTGTCAACAGTGCAAGCACAAAACTAATACTGTCGTCAAAAAATGATTGACACATAAATTGTAGTGAGTAACCTAGCCGTATTTATACTTTACTTTACATATACACATTCAGAAAGGAACTCCCTTCTTTCTCCTCCAGGTCCTCTGTTCTCAACCACTTCCTCACCCTCACTAACATACAACTTTCCCCGTCCGTATGATTTAATCATTTTCCTGTTTTTTTTCTTTGTTCTGTCGGACTTGAGAGTAGTCAACGACCGTTGCAGGAGAGCTCGTGTCTATCATTCGTTTCAAGTACCTGTCTTTGTATCGCTTGCGTTTGACGAGAATCCAGTGATGCTTCGGAGTTACAGTGAATGAGCAGCAGGTTTTAGCTGGAACCCGCCTTCGTGCTGCCAAGTAACCAATCACCTGCTGGTATACTCATAGCTATGGATGAATCGACCAATCAACGCGCTGCTCATACAAAAGTCACCTCTTCAACTTCCTAGCGGGAAGCCGCTATTGGAAACTGTCCACAGGCTGCAGGACTCGATGGTAAACAACCCTTTCACGTGTTATTTATTGTTCTAGAGTCATATTTCACAGTGCGTTGAATAATGTAGTCACTCAGTAATCCTTCTTAGTTAAGACAAAATGTTTTATTTTGTGATATGCGTATAGTGTGTCGCGTTAGCCGCAATATAAAGCTAAGTTCGGTTAGCAATGCAGGTACAGCTGTTTTTGACAGCTGTCAGATCAGATTTCTACAGCAGCATCCGTTAATCAAACTCTCACTCTCTGCTTGTACAGACAGACACAGCAGCTAATCAAAGGAAGATGAGACTATCCCGGACTGAATATAAAGAGATAGTGAGATGGACTGAACAACTGAGACCCACCCGCCAATGTATGAAGATGCTGAAGGAACGATTTCCAAAGTAAGTGATTATACAGTGGATTTTATTTATTTAGTGAGCTTCCTTACATTTGCGAATATATTCTGTATGTCTACTGTAGGTGTGTGTGTTTATGCACTTTGTACATTGTGAATCAATGATTAATGGCTGAAATGCACACACCACAATGTGTTTAGATAATCATTTTTAAGGTAAATTCAGTAATGACTTTATAGTCTGTCTGTATATCTATCTATCAATTCCCCATAGCCTCATTTATCCCTGTGTCTCTTTTTTTTAAGTCTGATATTATTAGATATTTATAACCCCATTTAATTTACCTCTTATGATCACTAATTAATTCCACCCAGGTTTCTGTATAGGCTTCCAACACAGCATTAGCCAGTGTTTTGCCATGCAGCGCCTGCACATCCAGAAATCGAAGAGAGAGGTTAATGGTTGTGTTTGCCTTTCTCCTTGACACTGAGGGCCCTCACTTTATTGAACGTAACATGTGTAATCCCCCAAGGCCACCAGGACACCATGGCTGATCTCGTTGAGGTCACTTACAAAGTCGTATGTATTTGGAGCTTCCTACTTCCATTGAGTCCTAATCACCAATCTAGAAGAAGGTATCAGGTCCCCAAAGGGGACACAGCGGAGCTTGAGCTTGCCTTTGTTCTCACTGTCAGCATTTTACAGAATATGTGATTCGTATAAAGTTCATTTCCTGTATGTTTAGGCACCAACACTAGGAGGTCCTTCTCATGTTTATTTTGAGTTCCCTTTCTCCTTTTGGTTCCCTAATCCAAACTGTCTTTAACAAACAATCCAAATGGCTGTTTTTCAAAAAGTGGTACTGGTGGGTGTAATAATTAAAGGAAAACATTGGACCGTTTTCATTCCAATAATTCTGCACGATCTCTCTGTCCCTGAGGTGCTGACTCTCTTGTTTAGTCTTCCTGGTTATTGTTATTATTTCGTTCACCATAACCAATCTTGGGGAGGCCCTTGCTCTTTAAAATCCCTGAGTCTCGTCACTGGGCCTGACAGACAGGCACGGCAGCAGTGTTTTCACAGCCTGCGAAATTATTCTGGTTGTCCAATCAGCTGAGCTGGGCTCTGGAGGGTTAGTGATTGGACTGGCAGGAAATCAGGCTCTTAAGACATAACATATCGACTAGGCCATCCATCATCTCTTAGCATGCGCTCAGGCACGGCAGTCAGCCACCCCCGCCCCACACCCCTCCTGTCCCCTCGGACTGTGTGGGAGCCCTGCCACAGCGTAAATATTGGCCAGGCTGAGGCTGGCAGGGAAAGGGGTTAAGGGGGGGGCTGTTTAAGGGTTTGTTGTGGACAAGCCTGCACTGAGGGGGTGGGCAAAAGATTGGTTGGGTTATTATAGTCAGAGAGATAGAAAAATATAATTTAACATCACACTGGGTGATTTCCAAAGGATGCAAGCAATGTTGAGGGACCTTTAGATTCATGTGTTGTCTACCAGTGTCATGGCGGAGACTGGTGTTGTTTATTCAGGGCTATGTGTCATGTTTTTGTTGCAGAGTACACAACTGTTATTTTACAAAGTGCCAATTTTACCATGTATAAAATATAGTTTCTTATTATTTTATGCTAACCTATCTGTCCAATCAATATATGGAAATGTTTGCCAGGAAATGCATGCTGATAGTAATTAGTTGCAATTAGGGATGGACTGTAAGTCGGTATTATCTTATATTGACTTTAAGTGAAATCATATTGCAATGATGTCATGTTATCATTTTATGAAATGTTGCAGGCTAAATTAATGTTTCTGAGCAAATTGTAATTAAAAAGTAATACTGAAAGGAATTGTTACTACATGTGCAAACTGTAATTTGTAATGCAGAACAGTGGGACGCATTTCTGCATTACATCATTGTGTTGAATGTCATTTTCATTTATTTACATGCAATTTTCCCTATTTTGATATGATAACAAATATTCTTATTGATATTCTGATATTGATTTTAACTATACTGCCCAGTTTTTGTGGGGGTTAAAACATTAAATTTAAGTTCCAATAATGTCGGTCAATAGGAATAGCCATTATCCTTTCCATGTCTAAATTCTGCATTGAGTTCAAAACCATTTCATAATCATTGCTTTTTATTGGGGACTTAAAGGGAGGAAAATTTGAACTTTGAACAAAACAATTGTTATAGGCCATTTCAAGGTCATTTCCACGGAAGGTCTGTCAGTCTTTCTGTTGTACCATGGTTGTGGGTTGTGGGAGGAGAGAGGGAGTGTCCCATAGACAGACAGAAAGGGAGCGATTGCGATGTGGAGTCCCTCATCTGTAACGGCTGCATAACACAGATGTTGGGAGTCATCTGTCAGCCCGGCCTCCCTTGCCGGGCCCGAGCTGCTCTGAGGGGAAAAGAATTGGACACGGTGCTGTCACTTTTACCCCCACTCACAATGGAGGGACATGCAAATATCAACCCCCATTCTTGCCCTCTCTTCCTTGCCCTCCTCTTAGCCAGCCGTGGTGTCCTGCCTAGTATCTGGGCCACGACTAGGCAACGAGGGGGGTGGGAGGGCTCATCGCAGGCCGGTGCGGGGGGAAATGTGACATCAGTCCCATCACGTCCTTCTCTTGCCACGTATTAGAATTGGAAATGATGGGCTGCTCTCTGAGGCCTTGCCTGGCTTCCCTTGGGTCTAGAGGGGACCCCAGTCCTTCCACCCTTTGTCCCCAGAGAGAGTCTGTGTAAGAAGGGCAGGAAAAAGTGGGAGGGAATGTGAGTCCTCTGTGTCCTTCTGTGCTATATTATGAATGAATTTGGATGTAATGATTACCCCCCTCTTTATAATGTAATTCAGCTCACTCCTCATATGGCTTTCACAGTCATGAAAGTAGGAGGGTGTGTAGAAAGGGGCAGATGCCTCTGTTTTGGAAAATGCTCAAAAAGTAGTGTGAAGCTGAAGCATCCCTCCCCTCTAAACACAGCCACCGCCTCTCTCTCTCTCTTTCACTCACATACACACACACACAGCTCCCTGGTGAGGAGTCCCTGAACGTTTTTCGAATCGGGCCCTAATGTGCCGTTTTCATCAGCACTGAGGCGGGCTGCAATATGGTGCTGGGGCTCGCTCTGGGAATATGAATGTTGATTAAGCATGCGTTCAGCCTTTTGAAATTCTGAAGAAGTGTCAGAATAATGGATGTTGAGCAAATGTCAAGCATTTGTTAATTTCTCTGTTATTTGGGGTTTATCTAGCATGATCTTTTGAGGGAAGGCGCAGGACGGGGTTGTTGTGGCATGTGCCATTGATATGGTGATTTCTTGGCTACAGACACTTTGTTTTTGATGGTAATATCTAGGCTCAGGCCAAAGCTTAGGGACTTGCTCATTGATTATTTATTGTGGTGGTAGTGTTTATCTCTTTTTTTACATCCTGGTTAAACCTAATGATTTGGTAACAGGCACGATGCATTAAACTGGCAAGCTTTTTGTACATTTAGTTTAACTTTGTAGCTCAAGTTCTCAGCAAAATCTACATTTTAGAAAATCAGTTTTTATTATCCCTCTATGTCACTCAATCTTTTACAGTGTAGGGCATGATCTTGGGAATCCTTTTACAGTTTTTTTTTTCACTTAGAAGAATGTTTACCTTTTTAGGACCAAGATTCCCCAATCACTTTTCAGTTTCCAAAGATAAAGAATCTTATTATTTGTAGCTTAATTAGATAATCAAAAAAATTGCAAATAAGAAAACGTACCTTTATCAAACTGCTAAGAAATCTACTGTAACTATCTTTGTTGTTGGATTGGCCCACTTAAAGTAGTAGCCTAAAAAGCCCAAAGATCACCTGGCTCAAGGTTTTTAAAGGTGCCATTTTATAAGGTGAGGGACATCTAAAAATATACCCCACATATCCATGCCAAAGTTTTACATGTTAGATTAAACAGTGCTAGTGCTAGTGTCCCAGTTGGAGAGTGTCTAGATTTAAGTGTGATTTCCACTGTTGTCTCAGTGGAATCACCTGAGTTGCTCTGCTGTAGCTCTTGTGAAGGCAACATTCTACAGCTATTTTGTTGCCTGGAAGTGGCAATGACATTACCCAGAGACTGATCTAGTGCAGGGCCTGTGGGGGCAGCCCCGACAGCCTCCAGTGCACGGCCTCACACTTCTGGCTGCCCATATTGAACAAAACAGAAACTGGCAGTTGAGGCTTAGGGGTACAACCCTTGAAGGCTGAGAGGCTGGCAAACTAATTCCACAGCTTTATGTGGTTAGATGAGCATTGGAAGGGTGAAGGGATGAATGAAGTGTAAGCAGAGAAGAGAGATGTAGAAAGAAGAGAAGCTGTGCTGAGTTTACAACTCTATGTCAGGCTAAGGAGTTCATGAATAATAGATGCAATCAATTACTTAATTAGGAAGCACAAGAATGACTACTTCCTCTTCATATCTTGTCTAGGCACACACTATAGATTGTAAAGCCTTTTCAGCTCATTGGGCTAAAAACACTGAGGTAAGCAGCCTGTTGCTTAAAAAAAAGGTATAGCGATTATAAGTGACACTATTTTGGAAGTGAAAACTGTTGGATTGCTGGACAGTGCAAGATGTTAATATTAGTACAGACAACTTATAGACACAGGAATATGAGCTGTTGTGAGTAAGACCAACATATTGTGCACTGTACTTGGAAGCACCAGTTTTTGGCCTTCAACCACAAAAGCCACACACACACACACACAGAGGGAAACCTACAGCACAGAGTCCCACAGTTCAGCTGGGCAGCTATGGTAGAGTCTCTTGCCCCAGGTTCCCTTTGCATACTGGGATCAATTGCAAAAGACGAATGAAACAAATTGCGCAGAATGGTACAAGTTCCCCAGCCACGCTTGGGGGAGTAGGCAATTGGTCAGTGTAATGTGTTTCTTTGCCAGACCAGTGGACGCTCGCCACTTGACAGATAACATGGGCCTCATTTTCAATTTCCACGAGACTTTGCAGAAGCGGCAGTAACAATAATTACACTGTAACAATGGCATCGCACAATAATAGTTTTAACATGTTTTGTCACAGACAGAGTCATGAAGATCCTTAGCTTTCAGGAGGAATCACAATTAGGGTGGTGATTGCGGGAACTTTCCCACACTTTTTGTCACCATTATATAACAGTTCTGACATCTCAGGGCACCTCAGCAGACATAAATTTTAAAGATTGTAATAAAGTGAAGGGAGCTGTGTATGGGTCATATTTTTCATCTATTAGGACAATTGTAGGCAGTGCGATGCCCTGTTGTGCTTCTGCTAAAGCCATTTCTGTCCAACGTCCCCCGCAGGTTTGTACGATTGTATGGCCTTCCACAGAGAGACGGTGGGGGGGGGGGGCACTATCAGCAAATGCAGTGGAATGTTCTTTGAGTCAGGCTTTTGGTAAATATTTATACAGTTATGGGGTTAGGGTTATGTGAAACCGTTGACTTGTAATAGTTCACATGCTAACAAATAAAAAGTAAGGAAAAGAAAAGATTAATACATTATTAATCTGCATCTACACCAAATACATGACTGTTGGTGCATTGATTGCAGTAGGAAGAAGACTATACAGTTGTTTTGGTAGTTTAAAACAAATTTAAACTGTAAACACGTGTGCTCATTGTGCAAGTATTTGTTTGAAGCTGCATGACACACTGAGATTTCTGTTTGTTTCTATCTCTTGTCAAAATATATCACATTTTTACATTAATGCATTTTTTGGTACACATTTGCTTTGCTGCTGATGACGGTAGGCTTAACCGAGAAACAGATGTTAGCATTTTGCCTGTCAGCATGTGCAATTAGCAACATTTGCATATCCAGATTCAGCTGTTTTTCACTTTATAAAATATTGATCTTTATGAAAGCAAATGCTTAATATATTATTGTCAGCACTCTTGCTTGAATTAAATTTTTAGATGACATATAATCCCTGCTAGGCTAGGAAAGCATTAGCTAATAATTATTGTAACAGAGGTGTGGATGACGGTAGAGCAAGGTATTAAAACTAATCAATATTTCTATACACTTTGAGACTGTAAGAAGTATTCATTTTATCCATGTCAATTCCTTTTCAAAATAGCGTCATTGCCATTAGTAAAAAAAAAAAGTGCTATGCCTCAATTAGCCAGTTCCATGCCCTGAAGAGTCGCGGCATGCAACACTCTCTGCATGCAGATCCACCAAATGCTAAGTACTGTCGCAGCATATGATACCAATGCCATTAGCCAGGTGGCTTTCATTACCTAAATTACAGCTATTGTTTATAATTAATTATTTGTAAATAGGAATATTGTGAATATAATTGATAGCTTGAATTTTCCCCATCTCCTATTAATTAGGTTGATTGGAATTTCTAGGCTTTTTGCTGCTGTTTTCCCCTGCATGCTTTAGACACAGATACACTCTGAATGCACAGGGAGATAAGACAATTCAGCATTCAAACATGAAGTTGTCAGATTCATAACCAGCAGATAGCCTAACTTAATAGAGCCTAAAGCACTGACCAGACATGCATACCAGCTCAATGACAAAGTAAAAGTCCCTAATTGTTTTTAATTTAATCTGCTACTTTACTATTTTGGGTGCCAGTACATATTAATGCTCTGTCTTATGTTGTAAGGATGGATAATTAGGTTGAGAGTGAATGATTCCCTAACCACTCTTCTGTCTCCCAACCTTCTGTTTCCCCATGTTCTAAATTATATCCAAGAGGGAGGGATTTACATTTTTTTCTTCTCACATAAAGGTTAATGTAACGATGTGATGCAGTGTCAGAGACTCTTTTTGAAATACATTTTCAGATATTCATATATTCATTGTTTGCTTTGATACATTTTGATAATTTAAGACTGGTTTGAAACCTTTCTCTAATTTGTAAAATGCAATCAAGTCAGCTAAGTAAGTAGGGCAGTGATTAATGAACTCAATTGTTTACATGGACATCTTACAGATGCATTTAAAAAAATAGCTTTGTCTGTTAATATACAGATACAGTTTAAGTAAAAATGTTCCCATCCTCTGTCATAGCCAGGAGGGTTGTTTTATGATTAACTCTGAGAAGCAATTTGTCTTATCTAACAATTATTTTAAATGTTTAAATGTTATAAAGATGTTATATACAGAAACTAATCCTTCTGCTGTGCTTATCATGTGCACACATCTGAAAAAAATGCTGCTCCTTTGCTTTGTTTCAAGCCAAAATAGACAGAGAGAAATTAATCTGATTTGGAATAGCTATGGAAGTTGCCGAAATAGGACAGAGTCTCTCAAATGCTTGTATTATGAGGCAAGTAGGTGGATGTATTGCTGTGGAAATGTAATGCTACTGTGCAGCATGCAGATCCGATCCCCATTGTAAGACTGCACTTGGCTCCATATTGTAGCATGGAGTGATCATACTATGCCCAGGAGAGCACAGGTTGGATATACATTAATGTAAACCGCCCAGTATCTTAACCATTAATGTCTGTTCAATGGAAAAAGGGCATTACACAATATGAGCGTAGCGTAAAACTTGACAGACTCTATAAACTGCAGATAACTTTTAGTTGGGATCCAGGTATCGTACATTGCTCTCGTTATTTTTATATTTTATTAAATCTTACAATAGTTGTTCTTGTTTTGGTTATTTTCAGCATCTGTGGTGCTTTTGTTTAGTTTTGATGTCGGCAAAAACTGATTGAGGTGAGAAAAGAAAAACAAAAGTACCCGAAGTTCTTAATGTTTTTGAAACAGATATGTTTTCCCAGATATTTAGAGCAGTTTATGTCCCTTTAAAGTTAACAGGGTATAGATTTAGCAATTGGGCAGTAATCATTCTCATTATAGAGAGTAATCCATTTAAAACCTAACAGATGTCTGTTCCAACAGGGTGATCGTGATGGTCCCATGCCAACAATAAGGCTGTAATGTTGTTGAAATGCTCAGGTGCAAGGTTGAAGTGTGGAAGACATTTTTTTCCTCCCTTAAGTGTCCACATGTTGACAGTTGACCATTTAATTGCCCACTTAATTGCAGTGGCCCCTTCGTCCCCAAGCATCATTGTAAATGAATGCTGAGGTGGCAGTGTTTAGGTCTGAGAGTCTCCTTTACTTCAAACATTTGTTCCTTCACTCTAACTGTAACTTTGTGGTTGATGAAACTCATCTGTGTGATGAGTCGTGCCCCAGAGAGTCTGAATACTTGAGAATTAGCTGTTCTCCAGTCAGAGCAATAAAACTGTTTAAAACTGGCACATAAAGTACCCAAGATGACAAGAAGATATTTGGTGGGGTAAGTCATTATAAATTGCTAAACTTTTCCAGTGGTTGAAATGCTTTTATTAAGATTTGGTATCAGACTGAGACTCCAGACAGAAATTAATGTTTTAGATTCTTTTAGCTTTGTTTACATGTCACATGGTTATTTCATAGTTTAAAGTGATTGATGTCGAAGGCCTATTTGTACTCAATATTTCAATGCAGATTGGAAGCTTCGGCTTCTCGTTTACATACCACTCTCAAGTGACTTGTAATGAAAAGTCCATTAAATTTAACAATCAAGTGTGCTGTGAGCAGTATACGAAGACACAAAACCACCAGAGGCCATTGCAGCGGAGTTGAATGTTCCGTGTGTGAATGTTTCCACTGCATTCATGTGTTTATCTTTTTGTTGATATGCAGGGTGGAGGTATGTATCATCCAATTAGAATATCTGTCACAGCTTTAAATATGTTCAACTCAAAGGATGCTGTGGGGGTTGGGGAGGGGTAACGAAGGAGCTGCGAGTCCCTGGTGGAGCTGCCTGTTTTCCAGGTTTGCCTCTCTGCCAGGTGTTTGACATTGACTGGAGCTGGAGATGAATGTAACTTATGGCAACCCATGGAATTGACCGACTCCTGGGAGTCCCAGCTTCCTGCAGTGAAAGTTTCCATTTTCAAAGCCCATCAGTTGCAGTGGGAGGGCTCCAGAACGGCCCATATGCCAGCACTGACAGTGAAGCAGGAAAACTTTTTCCTATCCGTGAATTGCTACACCACTACACAAACAAATACACACACTCACAGTGGTCAACCCCTTTACAAAGAGACATCTACCAAACCAGGGAGTGTAATTGCCAGTGAATGCTGTGATTCTCTCAGCAGTTGCACCTGAATCCTGTCAATTATTTGCATGAATGTCATTAATTTCTCTCCAATTGTGTCACGTTTAGTCTGGATATGAATGAGTGTGTATTGTGTAGTTTTACTTCAACTGAGAACGATTTAGCTTTCAGCCCTCTTACTGGAGGAGAACGGCGATGGAAGAAGATGGTATGTATGTATGAATGAGTGAAAGAAAAAAAAAAAAACGGGCTATATTTTTCTCATCTCTCATACCACACACAACCTCCCCCTTTTTCCCACCCCCACGCCATCGTGGCAGGAATCCTTTGTCAGAGGTGTTCATCTGGAACAACTTTGCCACACTTGTTTTCATGTTCTTTTAGATTACAGGGCAGCTGGCCCCGGCTTTGAAGCTCCCCCTCTCCCTTTGTCTCTGTGCAATGCACTCTGGTAATTAACTTTGTCCTTCTTTTATTTGTTCCAGTCACTCGCAGTCCACTCTTCTGAGCATCTTCTCCCTGGAGTACCAGGTTAGAAGTTTTCTTCCTTTGTGAGCCCTGACAGGTGCCTAATTGAATGATGAATGTCCCTTTATTTCTTTGTAATTGAACTGCCAGCTCTCTGATTGGTTTGGAGGATGCCCCCCCACCATACCCCCGTTTATTTCACCCCGACACCTCCATCCCTCCCTCCTCCTCACGTTCACGTTGAGGGCCCTTGCCTGCCTGAGCCTCAGTGGATGTCTGCCAAGCCTTCCCATCCATCTGTCTAATAACATCTAGCCCCTGCTTATTTGGTGGACCTGTAATAAATTATGCTAAACCATTATTATTCTGACAATAATAATTTCCCCGTGTAGTGCGGCTGCGTGTGCTAAATGTTTGCTGACTCGCACTGTCACTGCTGCTTTCCACGGCTGACAGCGGATGATGATAAATGGCCGCTGCCGCCAGTGGCAGAAGGCAGCACAGGCAGAAAATGGAGTCATTTATCATCCCCCTGACAGGTGTCAGTCACACTGCCTGTCTCTGTGGAATTACATTTTTTTTTGTGTGTGTAGTAGTTTTTAAATAAGTTGTTTTTTAACCAATGCTCTTCCTCTTTTATCCCCTGTCCTTCTCTTTCTCAGCAAAAACGACAATTGAATTGCATGGAAATGTCAGGGTGTGGAATGTGGAATAGGGTCAATGTTTGATCGAAAAAGGGGAAATGAATACATGGTTTGAGTGAGGGGTAGGGGGTTTGAACAAGGTTGCCTTGGCACACTTTGACCCCCGGCAAAGTTATTGAAATGAAATTACTGAGGCCCAAGATGTCTTGCGCTTGTTGATTTACAATAGAGCATGAAAGAGGAACCAAGGAACAAGTCTGCATTTTATTTAGGTGGACTAGAATGTAAAGCTTTTGCCTCCTAACAAAGTGTATTGTATGGAAATACCATTATTATGATTATGATTATGATTGCTAATTGTTTTACATCTATGTTCTCTTTGTGACAGAAACGAACCAAAAGAACAATCTCAAGACACCATGCACCAGATGTTATTGAAAGCCACTACCAAAGGTGCTGTATTACTTTGTATTGCATACTGTCTAGAACTCTCTGTTTATGTTCCTCTCATCTCAATCCCTGTTATTTTTTTTCATCTTTTTTAGATCTTTTTTTTTTTTTTTTTGTCTCCCACTCTTGCATACTGTCTTTGTCCCGTTCTCTGGCTAAGGAAAGGGCTTGCTAAAGTCCCTTCCTCAGTCAGAGGGTAGGTGGGCCTCCACGACAGATATAATCTCCTCCAAACAAATCACCACCCTCAAGATTCATTCCAGACCTCCACTTGCACCTGCTAAGCTAAAGCTCTGTTCTCCATGTCAAATTGAAAGCAGAAAAATAAATAAATAAGCAGCCATTGGACATTTGCCTTACACAGGCTTATGATGGGATGATTATCTGTAATTCAATGAATAAGGATACATTTAAAAAAAGAAAAGAAAAACAGGCTGCAGGGGGGAACACCTCTTTGCATATTGCAATTAGCCTTTATCTAGCTTATTAGGCCATTGTTCTGGGAAAAACACGGCTGGATAATGCATTTCTAATCCACTTACAACAACAAACCTCAGAGATGATCTGGGTAAGATCTGGGGGGAGCTGCAGTTTTAGCTGGCGAGGGAAAAAAGGCTTTTTGGGCGGCAGGGGTTAACTAACTATCATGTGCTTGTCTGGCTTCAAGGAAATTTGAAGCCCTTCAAGCAGTGCTGTTTTAACCACAACGAGCCTGCCATATGCCACCTAGGGCAAAGTCATCAGGGACATTAGCATGTCTTGGCTAGCCTGGTCTAGTCCCCTCTACCCTTCTGTCTGCCTTTGTGGGCCATGTTTTTTTATCACTGCTGTTGTTCTTTGTTATAATGAAGGTATCTGAGTGAAGCCAAGGCACATCCCACTGCTCCTGTCCTGCTGGAGTTGGCCATTGAGGTAATGGCATAACCTTTTAGTATTTTTTTTTTCTCTTTCTCTCTTTTTTTCTTATGTTTGAAAAACATCTCCTCCACCGATGCTTACTTCTTTCTATAAACGGATAGGTAGAAGTTAACTATAGTTTTTGAATTTGTCCCTTGCCTGTTAGTCATTATCAAAATTGGTAAAATGGTCTCCTCCATTATCAATTATTTAATGTAATTAGCTCTCACCTCCATTAGGCAGATGTGAAAATACTTTTTGTGTTTTATTATGTAATTTTCCAAATTGCACTTCAGCCAGAGTTGCCGCAAACTGCGGACAGGTGAGGGCAGGGTCATTGGTTAATTCTTCTCTTCATCACTTCATCACTTGTTTACTTTTGGAGGTCAGTGCAGGATTTGTACTCTGGTTGGCAAATGGTATTCATACATATAATTATACATGTATGTGAACTTAAATCCATGTTATTCAGTGGATGTTTGTGTGTCTGTTTATAAAATAATCTCATGCTTTAAGCACTTCAATTTACATTAGTGAAAATGAATCTACTCAGTGGCCACTAGTGTTTCCTACATTTTGCAGTCAGTAGTCAGTAAATTATCATTTCAATTAAGGTAAAACCAAAGAATCAACCAATAGTTCCTACTCAGTGAACAAAATGCAGCAAAAGCAGCTAAAGTGGCCGAATTACCATAGAATTTATGCAATACATTTTAGATTATTTTGTCTGGTCTGCATGTTTTATGAAGCCAGATACTGATTTTTTTTTCTTTCTTTTTTTTATCATTCAAATGCATTGTTATTATTTCTGCTATTCTATTTCCTCTTATTTTGATTGTTAGAATAGGCTGCATAACCTTTTAAAATATTTAAATGCACATTTAAATTTTTATTGGTGCTTACATCAGGCAACGAGATTTGAGGGTTTCTTAATCTAAAATCAGAGGAGTTCACATGCATCAGTGGCACCTCAAAGCTAACTGCCATTATTCATTCTCCATTTAATTGACACATGATTTTTTTTCTCTAAAGGATTAAATTCAGCTCAGAGATAACTGTCTATGAACCATTTAACTGTCATTTTAATATGCTACTTAACATTTAAACCAAGCACTCATGGTCTCCCAGACCGCTAATTGATGTAGTTTCATCCCTTTATGAGACAATATATCTCCAACAGAGGGAAATGATTAACAATGATGAAGACTATTCATGGATTAATTTTTTTGTCCTCAGAAGCTTCCATGAATGGGGGTTCTAAACTCGACGTTTGCTGTTTTTTGCATTCTTTATATGGAGCTTTATGTAAAGGTGACTTAAACATACATGGTTTAATACAGGTGCAGTTATGTTGTTCTTTATGTGACACCTATTAGCTTTGGGGGCTAATAAAACCGGTGTTTTACTGAACAATAATTGTTTTCTGCAGGAATTCAAGGTTCTGTGAATCTTAGTCACATGTTAAACTCTTGAAGTGCTGCGGTCTGACTTGAGAATGGAGATGGACTCATGATTAATTTGAAAATTAGGGAAACGCAAGTACCTGAACTAATCAGGTGGTCCTTATTCAGGCTGGGCCAGTGTCGGTAATGTTGCCATTTTTCATGTGTCAGCCCTGATGCAGGTTACCAGGAATCTGATGCTCTCTCGTTATCCAAAGGTGTGAATGGAGAAGCAGTCCAACAAGCACAAAGTAGAAAGGACTCAGATGAGAGAAGAAAGGGAGAGAAAATAGGAGAGGAAAGAGAGCTACTGTAGCTGCAAGCCACAAATGCTAAGTCTGCATCGTGTTCAGAGGTCTTAATGAAGAAATAAACTCTGTGTTCACCCCTTAATTATTATAGACATGTTTGGCCTTTTTTACAAGCTGCCTTCTTTGTGCAATATTATGGAGATGTTAACAAATGCTACTGCGGGTAAAAAGACAGTGTTTAGGCAGGAGCCTCTCTGCTCCTAGCGTTACCAGGAAGCTTTAGAGAAAAGATGAAACACATTATTCTCACTATAGGCTGAGGGGGAAAATTCACTTTTGGTCCCCAATTATGCTAACAAGAGAAAAAATGATATTTAGCTGCAAGAACGTTGTGTTTCATAACGAGCTGGCTAGGAATGGCAATCAATGTCTTCAAGCAATATTTTAATTCCCTCCATACTGAAGAGGCTGTGAAATTTTGTAGTGAATGACTTAATGTGTCTTCTTATTTGCAGCATATATATTGTTTAAACACAGCTCAAATACAAAACTTTTCAAATGAAATTTCTCCATACGCCTGGTTTTCCTTCAAAGCTTATTTTGCCTCTGAACATTTGGGACCTTTTAAGGATGGTGCCTGTTTATTGAACGTAATAAGAGTCATCTTCTGCTGACCTTGGGAATAGCTGTTGGTTTTACATTGCATACCTTTCTAACACTGTCATGGTTATTTATGTGTGGAAATGATACTGTATTAATACGAATGTGGTCAGATAGGTACCTTCAGTATTAGTCATTAGTGCTCCCTTACCTGTCAGGGCTTCTCCCTGCACTCAAACCAAAAACATTGCACACCTCTTAAGGTGCCTTTGTGTTCAAAGAGTTCTGCAGCCATAGGTTCTATCCTTCCTATTAAGGGCTGCATTCCCACAGTCCCTCCAGCATGTCCTGTTGGTTCTTGCAGTTTTGCCTTGGTGATCCTCCTATGATTAAAGCTTTCCATTGTCTCTAGCCTGGGCATAGTGTGTGCCGCTTTTTCATACGAGATGAGATACTACGGTTGTCCGTTTGACAGAGGCGAAGACAATTCAGCTGGGTAGGTTGGCTGTGTAATAGGCGATCCCTTGTTCCTATGGGATAGGTTGTTGCAAAGCAAGGCTTTCAAAGACCAATTTGCACAGGGATTGTCGAAAGTTAGGTCAAGGTTTGGAAATACAATAATATAATTTTGAGCCATTACAATCATTATTATATATGTGGCATCAGCTGAAGGTAGACTGGCCATGTAATTTCAGTGCCATAATACTTAGGCTGTTTGAAATATGTTCCACTTCCAACTGGATGTGTGGGATTTAGTCTGAAGTTTAGTAAATTGAGTAATTCTCCAGAGAGGAATAACAGTTTCACTATACTTATGTTTTGAAGTAGCATTAAATCTCCATTGACGCCATAGCCTGTTTTTTATTAAGGGAAATTCTCTCTTTTTTGTTGTTCAATCTATGTAAAGGTGGATCTGTCTCCTGCACTGATGGCTCGAATCGTCTTGGACAGGTTTCTTCAGGGCCTGGAGGGTGGAATGCGTGAGTAACACTTTTCCATTTCCCACTCTGTCCATTCTATCATTCCCCCCCATCAGTCTTAATTGTAGCACTTTGTCTTTTGAATCCCTTTCTGTTTGAGTCCCAATCCCAGTTCTAGCTGCTGTATTTTCACCCTGTCCAAGCCTAATGAGAGACAGACCACATTTAGTAGTAGCTGCATCCCAGCGCACATGACTAGCAATTAAACACTGGAAGGACCACCCACCTCTCAACTGCAGTGTGGATCAATGCTAGCTCACCTCATCAGTGTTATTTATAACACCCTTGATTTCTTTCCTCACCCTCCTTCAACCCCCAAATGCATCCATCTACCCCCTACCTTCTCTTCTTCCCTTCTCTTTCTCCATCCCTACTGGGGTCCTCTGGAGGAAACTGAGTTGAGAAAAAGTGTGGCAGAAAAAGCAAACCATTACAAGGTAACGCTGATGGACACGCTGCAGAAGAACCAAATTCCAGATGCAAATATTTTTGTTGAACATGTCTAAGAGATTGTCCAGAAATAGCACTCTGGTTAGTGTCTTTTTAATTTTTGCTCCTTTCTAGAACTGTCTTACGTCACCTTCTGTAATATCTTTTGCCATAAATACTGCCCTAATTTGTAGTTACACCTTTTTACATGTGACATGTGTTTATTCATGCAAAACCTCCTTTTCTTTTTCTCTTTACACTGGAACTGTTAATATCACATGCACAAATGATTCTATATAATTTTAATCAGCCTATCCTGAGGATTGTATGTGTGGCTGTGCTGTAGTCAGTGCTTTGAGAGTGAATCGCATGATGTCAAAAAGACGTGCTTCCAATTTAATCAAGAAAGAGATTAAAGTGGATGTGTGTTATTTTCAACTTCGCCACAGCACAGCCATTTGTCAAAGTCAAAGATGTGATTGCTTTGGACCCACCGTTATCCACTGTCTGTCAAAATACTAGTCTGAGCAGCTTGTAGAACAGGGCATTCATCCAGGAGAAGCACTCTGTCTCATATAATAGCACACTGCATCCCTCCATCTCCATACAGTGAAAACATGCTTTATTATTGCTCAGAATAGATTTGCAGCAGATGAAACTTCCTGGAGGATCGCTGTTTAATTTCAAAACAGTATTGTAACCATGCAAGTATGTCAGTGTTCGCAGGCTAGCGAGTGATGTCATGTTCGCGGTTCTTCTTGTAGAGAGGGATTTTTACAGAAGCTAGATGGTGTGATTACAGGATAATCATAGATCCAAATCAGCCTAACTCAACCTACATGCTGTGACAAAACACTGTTTGGATCAGATTAATATGTACTATTTTTATCTTGTAAAATACTCTTTACTGTTGTTATGAGTATGACACATTTTCAAATTATCTCATACATTATACTGTACCTCCCCACTGTTGCCAGCTGTAAAGTCAGTTGATTTGAGGGTGACTTCTGTTTTGACAGAGCTCCTCTGCAATGTCCTCATAACCTGCTTGGCCTTTGCAAATGAATGTGCTGCCCGCATGGGCTCCGCAGTCAAGTCGTCCAATCTCCCTGTGTGTATATTAGACTCCAGTAATGTGCTGCCATTATGAAACAACGCAAGGATAATTGTCTTTGCTGGCAATTAGCTAACAGGTTGGTCCAGTGCTATTGTCAGGCATATCTGTCATGCCCCCCTCCAGCACCAGACTGCGCTCCAGTGTGCATGTGAGTGTGTATTTGTGTGGTTTTGTTGGACTCCAGAGGGAGGGCGGGCAGGCACACAGCAAAGATCAATAGACTTCTATATAAGGAACATTACCCCCAACTGGGTGAGTGGCTCGCCTTTGCCTAGCACCATCGTTTTTTTATTCCCCTTCGCATTCCCTTTGCATTTAAGAGACACAGGAATGGGGCCTTTGGGACTGTGGAATATATGTACAATCACTAGTGCTGGATCAATACAGAGTTTTAAATTGTTTTCTGTCCCTTCCTTGTTTTGTTTTGCTCGCTTGTTGTTGCCCCACTCCCCACCAACCC
This sequence comes from Nannoperca australis, assembly GCA_036023655.1. Taxonomy (NCBI): domain Eukaryota; kingdom Metazoa; phylum Chordata; class Actinopteri; order Centrarchiformes; family Percichthyidae; genus Nannoperca; species Nannoperca australis. The sequence goes on from JAVQJD010056510.1 coordinate 37,072, forward strand.
CTTCCCTCCCTCCCTCCCTCCCTCCCTCCTTCCTTCCCACTAGCTACACACACCACCACCACACCTCATCATGACGACACCACCAACAAGCTGCCTCTTCTTGCAGCAAAAGTATTGGAGAGCGCATCAGTCAGGCAGAATGAAAGACTATCTGGTGGCGCTTGTAAATAAATCAATACATTCAAAGCAGTTTTATCACGTATTGAATATGATATCAACATCCATAATGCTCCTTGTCTCATGAAAACAGACCTGGCAGTAGTGGAGGAAAGGTCACATGTGCACGTTTACACTGTATATATCCACTATTTTAAGGTCTTTTAAAAGCTGCACTTGATAGGATAGGAAACAGCATTCAGAGCCAGTTGTGATAGCTTCAGTGTATGTGCCAGAATTCCTTTCAGGGTTGTTATGAACTAATGTCCCAAAGATTCCCCAAATAGGGACACGATGTGACAATTACGTTTATAAAGCACAAGGAAGGCATTGTATGAAAATATTGAATTTGATAACTATAAAACAGAAACACAACTAGGGCAGCAAAATATACATTTTCATTACAGTTAAATCTAAGTGACATCATCAAATTGTTTATATTCATGTATCTGATTTTGCACTATACATTTTCACTGTAATTGATTAAACTTTTTTTATGTCTTCTTTTTCCTCAAGTTTGAATATTGGAGTGACAGGACAAAAAAAGTGTATATAATGACAATACAGTTAAATTGAATTTGACTCATAATCAAAACAAATGACTTTTAAATTCATAATGGAAAACTGAACTGATACCACCAAAATGCAATAAAGGCGGTCATTGTAACTGATGTACTTACTATAGTGCAACAAAAAAGATTTGTTAAAATTGTTTAAAATCTTCATGCTGGCTGGAATGATGGTTGACATGGACAGCTATCATAAACTGGATTAAACCTACATCATGTGTACACACTACGTGTCTCAGGCCACTTTTAAGTTCTGTAAATGATACAATCACATTGTAAACAGCCGTATTGTCGTTCCAATTCTCTGTCGGTAGATACTACCTCTTAGAAGTTACTATCGGGCACATTGGGGGAGCTCCTGCTCCTTCTTTCCCCCTTCCTGCTATCTCTTCATCTGTCTCTCTATTCCTCCTTTGACAGGAGTTGATGCGCCTCTAGATTTAGACATACTTTTTTGAGGAGGCAATTTTGCTAGCTATTTGACCTTTTCCATTTTCCCAAGGCCCAGCTCCAGATTAGATTGCTGCTCCATGTTTTGTAACTATGTGATTCGACCGCCTTTAAGATTTATTGTCACATTCCTTTACAGAAGCCTTGTACGCAAGGTTATAAATGTCTTGTGTTTGATGTTAACACTGTGAGAATGTTAGCGTCTGCTATGATCTTTCGGTTCCTTGACAGAATTCATAATAGCTTCAGTGTTTTGCAGATCAGACGTGTTGATAACTGAATATTGTATTATGTTCCATCCGGTAAAATCTCAACTTTCACTATGATTGTTATGGTTCCTCCTCTCTTGTCTTCAAGTGCTGCTCTCTTCTTTCTCTCACCTCTACACTGTGGTTGAGCTGGTGTGTGTATATGCAGCCTTTTTTCAAATAATGAGAGCAGGGGCACTTCATTAGCAAGACGGGAGGGAGTAAGGAGGCAAAGCCAGGATGAGTGTTTCTTTGTGTGTGTGTGTGTGTGTATGCATGCAAGGGGTGGGTGCAAGGGAGGTAAGCAGCAGCGTGGCACTTCACTTGACAAGTATACTAATTACTCTTTTTCAGCAGAGAAGCTCCAGTCAGCCTCTGCCACAGTCTAATGGCCTGACCTAGGAAGCCTCTCTCCATAGCCGAGCCTCCCCACATCTACTATTACTACTGCTACGCACACACACAGCAATGTAGAGTCTCATCTCACCGCTATCAGGGAGAATCAGGTGGAAGCAGATCAGTTCTGCCCCAGTAACCTCTTCAGGGACCGGGCTCCTCCTGCTCAGGAGATACCACCTCATATCATCAACTAGCACCTACACACAACTGCCACAGATAGCTTAAAAATCTCTCTCTCTCTCTCTCTCTCTTTCCCATCTTCTGTTTTTTTCAATACGGGAGGATAAATTTAAAAGGAGTAAATTGGAAAATCAAATGAGGGCTTTAGGCAGCCGCAGAGATTTGCAGAGCTGTCGGCCAGCGTCGCAGAGCCTCATCCATCATGTCCCACAAGTAGTCAATTCCTCTAGTATCTGTAAATGTTTTCAGATATTAGCCAATTTATATGCTCCGAGATTCATCATGGAAAATCAGCTTTAGCGGTGCACATTATCAGGACCTGTCTCTCCCTTGCTCCATGAAGTTTGATGAACGAGTGCCCCTCCACAGCTCAATGGCTTGTGCATGGGGAGTGTGTGTGTGTGTATGTGTGTGAGGGGGTGGGCATATAGAGGAAATGGGTAAATGGCCCCCCATCCGTGGAAAAAAAGTGTTGTTTTTTTTAATTAATAAACAAACTTGCAGAGGAGCTCATCAGTGTCAGGAGCAATAACAATTGTGATCCGTTATTGTTTATTACGGTCCTCCCTCAACAAATGTTTCTATTTAATGAGGTTTCTCAACATGTCTTTTTTTTTTTTTTAGATAATGACTTTTTCACCCTAGTGGAGAAAGGACGAGTAGTTACAAATGACACAAGTAAGCAATGAGAAATCAAGCCTATGTTATGTGGCTGTTACCTTTCCTTATATAGTTTATCTTGTTTTGGAGTTGCATATGAAAACAGCCTTGTGATTTGTTTACACTAGTTGTTTTCTTTAGCAAATCCCAATGGAGGCGTAGCGTTTCACATCTATTATTCTCCTCTTCTCTGTTCTTTCTGTTCAGATGTTGACGGTGTGATACGGTGCCTTAGTCGGAATTTATACCAACATGGGACAATTACAGTAAATTTGGTGAATGTTTACAAGGTGCAAAGTCGTGCTGCAGGGCTTTGTTCTCTGTGTCTGGTGTTCTTCAGATTATGCTTTTTATTTTGCTGCATGTGTTTTATGTGTGCATCTGTGTGAGCCGTGAGTGTGTGTATTTAAAGAGCCTGGCGCGCGTGTGTGTGTGTGTGTGTGTGTGTGTGTGTGTGTGTGTGTGTGTGTGTGTGTGTGTGTGTGTGTGTGTGTGTG
>JAVQJD010056521.1:0-18630 GCA_036023655.1 Nannoperca australis
GGTCCGAGGCAGAACAGCTGCCGTACCAAACTGTGATGCAGTTGGTGAGGATGCTCTCAATTGTGCAGCGGTAGAAGTTCACCAGAATCTGAGGAGACAGATGGGCTTTCCTCAGTCTCCTCAGGAAGAAGAGAGTAAAATGTTACTGTACACCATTCCCACTCTGTCTCTCACCCTTTGACACACACTCACACAGGACTATAAACATCTCATTTGTGACATAATCCTGTAAGCAGCGTGTGTCTGGAGCATGTGGGGCAGCATACCAGGATCAGGACTTGCTTGTGTTGTTATGCCAGCCAGTCAAAGAGAGCAGCAATTGTGTGTGTTCATGTATGTGTGTATCCTACTTGCATGCCTGCATGACTGTACTGTATGTGTCCATTTAGTGTACGTATGCATGTCGTGGGCGGGTTTGTGGGACATTTTCTTGCATGCATTCCTATTTGAGCATCTTTGTTTTGCGGGTGTGCTCGGACGTCGTGCATTTTTTTGAGTGCCCATGTGCCTGCATGGTGACTGAATCGGCTGTCTTCCTGTTACTGTGTCTGTGTGTGGCACTCGCCCTCTGAGTTCAGGCGGCGTACACTAGCGGGCTTTGTCTGCCCAGGGGCCTGACGTATGTCTGTGGAAGAAGCCATCCACTTCGGGCCACGGCTATGAAAGAGAGGCTCTGTTCTCGCGGCCTGCCAATCATTCCTCGGCTTGTCGAAGGGGAGGAGAGGATGTCCAGGGCTGCTTAAACGTCTTCAAGCATGGAGAGAATGCAGATATGCATTCTCTATCGTGGCTTGTCTTGTCTGGTGACAAAGCAGGACACAGCAGAAATTGAGAAACTTCACAACTTTGGTACAGAAAACAGACTGGAAAATGGGATTAGGAAGGATTTGAAAGGATTTGAAGGATCACAGGAAGCTAAGGATGGCTGGGCATCATGAAACGACCTGTGTCATGGACATACTGTCAAAACCATCCATCCATCCATCCAAACACACAGGTTCAGAAAGTAATTACCCCGAGGGCAAAAAGGACATAGAAATACTTCCATGACTCTTGTAGAGTTCTACACAGGCTGAAAACTGACACTGAACTGTACCTTCCTCTGTATGACCCTCTGGATCTAATGCAACACTTGGCTTCACTCTGACTCTTTCCCTCCTCCTACTGAGCAGTGCGTATCTACATATGACATGCATGAAAACTGACTACTGGCACGGTCAGAGAGAAAGAGAGGGAGAGAGATTTCTTAATAAATTACATTTGTAAATAACCAAACTCGTCCTTCTCCTCAGCCTGAAGCTTTATGCAACAAACTTTAATTTATTTTTCAATGTATGAAACAAACAATGAATGAATCAAATCACCATGGAAATCCAAATAATTCCTTAAAAAGAAAGCTGAAGGGGCCTAGAAACCATCCAACACACACACACTAATGACAGCAGCAAGCACCTTTACGCACACTTCCCACTTCTCTCTTCCCATAACAGTCACAGTGAAGGGACACATTGACAGCGCTCCATTTAGGCGACAGGACGACTCTGACAACAGCTCCAAACGGTGCACTGGGAGTTGGCGAGACGCACAGAAGATACGATAAGAGGTGAGGAATGCTTGGTGAGGAGAGGGGAGGTGTGTGCGTGGGGGGGACAGACGCTGAATTTGCAATGTCATGCGGCCGATTAGGCAGCTAGTCTATCTTTCCGGCGTTGGGGGGGCTTCTTGATGGCAGCTACGCCGTCCTGCCAGCACATCGTATCCATCACCCTCCCTCTTTGCACACACACACACACATTCTGCGTTCGCGTTAGGAGACATCATTCCTTTCTGTGTCACATGCTCGGACCAGGACCATGAAAAATGGCTGAAAACAAAAGGAGGAGGGGAAATAAAAGTGGAGGGAAAGCGGGTGAGGATGAGACGGCAGGGAAGGTGAAATTGGAGGAAACTCTCGCCAGATTAGGTGCGGGTTAAGAGAATATTGATCTGTGTGCCGAGGACTGTTGATCTCTCTTAGCAGCACAAGACAAATGGCAGCGAACAGAAAATCGAGCGCTCGCCTTCTCTCCAAGGACGGGCTCAGCCTCTCTCTGCCGTCCTCATCTTCTTGCCATTTTTTCAACCCTCAATTCCCCCATTTCAGAGCACTCCTTAGACAAAATCAAACGTCCCATAACATGTGTGAAATGTATAAATTGACAGGTATTACGTTTCGCAACCCAAAATGGATAAGCTACCAAACTAATGACAACATCTTTGCTTGTATCTTAAGTTCTTTTCCTGAGCCTCAGTGGGGGATTTTTCCTCTCTGGTTGTAATTTGTGTCTCCTCCAGCACCAGCACACAACCTTATTACAGAACCAAACTCGCTCACACACACCTAACCTAAATGGTAAGAGGCAGGAGTTTGTGTCAATGTTAGATGCCGTTGAGTGATTCTGAAGGTTGCTTCGATAATTAGTCTTTTTCTCCCATTTGGAGTGTATGAGGGGTTCCGTGGAGGCGCTGTGTTTGATTAGGGCCACAGCCTTGGCCCGGCACCCAGCCGGGGTGTTTGATGATGGGGAGCGAACTCTGGGCAGGGGCTGAGGTTCATCCACACCGGCTTAACATCAAACAGCCAGGAGCAAAGGACTCCAGCCCTGGGGGACCCCTCCAGCACTGCTGCCTGGATAGGTAGATATACTCCCAGTTGGATGATGAGGCAGGGAGGGGTGAGGAAGGAGAGAGAAGGTGGAAAAAATCAAGGAAGGAAAAAGGGGTGTGATGCAGAGGTAGAGGAAAGAGAGGGAAAGTGTGGATCGGTTGACTATTGTTGAAAATGAACATATAGAAGTCGGTTTTAGGTAGCTTTTCTGTGGGTCAGGTCCAAAATTGGTCAGCGTCTTTTATGATGTCACACACCTTAAGAAACTGGTAGTTCCATCACATTTGACCATTTGACAAGTGATTTAAAAAACAAGCACAGAGGGAAGTAACCAGCAAAAGAATAACTGACCCACGTCTGAAATCATTTAAACACTGATGTATCCCTCCCTCTCTGCCTCTGTCCACTGCTGTCACTCACTCTCACACCTTCGCCCTTTCTGCCTCTTTCCAGCTGCATCGTCACCATTGTCTCTCCCACTCTTTCACCTTCCAGCCACACTTCTTCTCCTGCTCTGCCTTGATTTTCTGTTTCCCTTGATTCACTCTTACTTTACTTCCCCTTTATTGTACTCTATTGAATTGTTATCAAGTCAAGGTATGAGGTTCATTTTCTTCCTCTAGTTTGTCTCCCCCCATGTCTCTCTGGCTCTGAAGTGGGGGGGGGAGTGATGTTGCGCCTTTGCCTGCCTGTTCACCCTTCACCAGTCATGTTTCATTACAAGGCCTCAGTCTTCCACCTGTCTGCCTGTCTGTCTCTCTCTGTGTGTGTGTATGTGTGTGTGTGATGTTACAAGGTTAATATGGAGGGCGTATTGGGATGTGGTGCACAATTAAAGGGTTAAACTGTGCATCAGTTTGATTAGGGGTTCAGAGGGAAGCTGCGGGAACTGGCAACACACAACTCCAGCCAGGAAGTCTTTCTCTACATTTTTATTTGTACTGTATGGCCAAAAGTATGTGGACACCCAAACATGACCCCCATATGTGAGCGCTGTACTCCTTCCAAAACCATTGGCATTATCTGCTGCTTTAACAGCCTCCAAACGGTTGCCATAAAAGGCCACTGTTTCCTGTATGTCGAAGCCTAAACCATGAAAAAACATCCCCACACCAAAAGTACTCGTTATGTGAACACATATTTAGGCATCTTTATCACTTTTAAATTACTAATTGCAACTGTTATTTTGGCAATCTGAGTATAGTACTCTTCATCAAAGCAAAAGCAAAAAAACTAAAAATCAATACTGGCAGGGATGTGCTGCAGCTAATACAGTAGCCCACGTAAAAAGATGCACCAGGCAGAATGCTCGTCAATTAGTAGAGCAAAACTCTGGAGAACATTTACAGTAATCAATGAACTCTCAAGTCAACATTTTTTAATTAATTCTATTCAGCAATTAACTCCCTCAATGAAAAAACACCCACAAAAAAGACCTTTCTTTGTGACATTAAACTTATTGCCAAAGCGGGCTGTCTCATTACCCTTCTTGCATGAAACAAACGATTGTGTGTTTTGGGAGTGTCCAAATAAACACACGCACACTTGTGGCTAAAAAACAACTAGACTCTTGGTGTACATTCACTTACCGTGGATGGATTTCTGGGACAAAATGGGTCAAGCTCAATATTTAGTTTTCGACTGCAGGGATCGAGTCGCCTACCTCTCCTCCCACCACCCATATGGACTCATGCATATGTATGCTCTCTGGACAGGTAAGGCCAAAAATTTGATTTTTTGTTTGTTTGTTTCCCTAGATTCACGGTTTTGTGGCAAAAATCGGTTGCTGCAACACGCTGTCTTTTGACTCCTTTAAAGGGGTCATGTGATAATGAATTCCACAGAGGCAGAGGGAGACGCGGCGTTCTGCAGGAAACGCACTCTATTCTATAGATGGCGGAACAAATGGAATAGTTCATATCAGTCAGAGGAAAACAATAATCCAGGGCTAGATTTCTTGTCGCCCGTAAATGATCGTGGCAATTATGCTCACATTGTGAGGCAAGCAAACAGAATTACAGTGAGATTTTCTCTGTGATTGGGGTGTCACCCCCCCATTATTGTTGTGCCTCCTGATTGATCCTCTCCCTGTTTCTCTCAATCACTCTCCTCTCCCTTCCACTGCCTGTCTTGTTTCATCTTTTCCTTTGTCTCATCTTGCTCCCACTCTCTCCCTCCCTAATGAATCTAAAGCTGGGGGGAATAGCCTGGCCCGGCGAGACCTCCAGCCTGCTCAGGCTTCATTTTCTGCTCCACAATGTCTTCACACCCTGGTCAGCCAGGGAAATACAGCTGTCCATCACTCTTCCCTAGGTCCCTGCTAACACTTTTACTACCTTTTAAATTAGCCACTGTCACCGCCAACCATGCCTCGGTGTCACACGTATCCAGATGTTGCAGGCAGCTTTTTTCCGAGTCTGCCGTTGTAAATCTTTCCTCTCCAGAGTGGGAAGGCAGGCGAGAATGGCCTGGAGGACGACCACAGCTCACCTCCTCCCATCTGTTGTCTCAGGCAGCGTTATATTGTGGGCTTGTTTAGCTGAGGAGGGGCACGTCAGTTACTGTTACAAGAGTTTCAGCTTTGCCAGCCATGCAGAAGATGTACTGTGAATAAAACTCAGCATTGACCACTGAGGGGTCATATAGTTCAGTTAATGGAATATGACACCAGTCAACTGACAATCCAGCAGCCAAAAGATAAAAAAGTTGAATGCATTTTATGAACAGCAACTTGAAAACATATTGTCACATCTGTGCTGATAGCAGCTTTTCCATAAGTCGGCGGAATTAAAAATAATAAATTATCTAAATGATTTGTGTTTCCTTATTTTTAGTCTCCCAAACTAAGTTAAACAATATACACAGATTTTAAGAAAATAAAGCTTTATGTCGTGTATTGTGTGGATAACTCTGGATTCTGACCTGAGTGCTCTTCGGACAAAAATCCACCTACTTGTGTTCTTGGTTGGAGGCCAGTTCATAGGTTATTCTATGCCTCAACACTATTAGGAGTTGTGGCTTTGCACAGTTACATAGGAGGTTTTTGGCAGTGTTACTGCAGTGAACATTATGTACCTCCACAATGGATAGCTGTTAGGGTCAAACACCACCACATGTTCCAGCCATGCCGCCAGGACTGCTATTTCAGCTGGTCAGTGCTCACTTGTTGCTGCAACGCTGCAATTCTTCATAGAGATGAGGCCGTCAAAAATGCATGTCAGTATCTCTAGGAGCACACAAAATGAGGAGGAACCCCACAAGTTTGTAGTTACTTCAGGGAGCATGGCTTCTTCCACTTCTGTTCTCACATACTTTGCAAATACTCATCCTAGGACAAAAACAAAAAGTAAAAAAAAAAAAAGTAACGTCCTACTCATGTGTTATGTATCACGGTTGTTGGACTTCCAAATGGAAATGGAAACTGCTCAGTGACAAATCAGATTTAAACATGGGCTGTTAAGCCAAAGACAAACCCATGTTCATCAACCGACTGAACATGAAACCCCCAAATGTAAAGCACTAACCTCATTAATGTTGCCCATACAGGCATCTTCTTTTCTTCTCCCTTCATCCTCACTGTTCTTATTCTCTTCCCTCATGTCTGCATTTCCCTTCTCTCTCCTCTCAAGCTCCCTCCCTCCCTCCCTCCCTCCCTCCCTCCCTGCCCTGCGTCCATTCATCCAATTAACAACAGCCCTTCAGTTTTGTGTAATTTAGAACAGAACACAGCGGTTGTGGATGTTATTAGAAGCGGTATCAATCAGTCTGGGGACAGTAAGGAGACATCCCTAATGCCCCGTCACGTAGCTTGGCTCCTGTATTTACGACCAGGGGCCTCTACTGCACGGCTGGCATCACCCAGCCATCAAATAATAAAATAAATCAAAACATAAGAGATTTGTCTATTTGCAATTTCCTTTTGGGTCTCCGAATATTAAACCAGATGTTTCCGGCATCCTAAAGATGCTTTTCATCTGCCCTTCTTTTCCTTTCGTTTCCACCTCTTTCTGTTTCTTGCTCTTGTTCTCTGTAGTCTCTCTGCCTCCCCTCTGCTTTCAAAATTAATGTAAGTCCCCCCCCCCCCCCAAAAAAAAGAAGGGAGGCTTATAAAAAGTGAAATGTCCTCTTTGCCCAAGGAAGTAGTCTGTTTTGCATTGATAGAGAGGCACAGGCAGCCTCTGGCCATCTGAGGCTGAGCCTGTTTTTCCTCTGCGATATCCTGCCGCCACATCTCTGCCTCTCGAGTGCGCCTCTAAGTAAAGCGGGCAGGTCAAAGCAATGGCGTGCAGCCCCCCCTCCCACCACCACCACCCTCATGTCCCCCCTTTCTCCAATCCTCTAATTGGAGGTGCTCAGGTTAAAGAATGTCCTGGTTATCGCAAAGCCAGCAGAGAAACACAATTCAGCACTATAATTCCACCGATGAGTGACTTGCATTTTCAAATATTTAGCGCCGGTGTTTACACAAGCTGTGTCATTATCTCATTCATGCACATTCAAACGCTGACATGAGTTTATACAGGAGAATTAAATCCAAGTCAACCCGAATGGGATTTTTAATAGATTCTGGATGTATGTATGGGAATCCATAACCGTCTCTAAAGCACAGACATGGATACTGTGTTTGTATAATTCTCTCGGTGCAGTAAGTGTGGTCCCAGTCATCTCCGTTGTATGAAGAGGTTGCCTGTTTTATGCCTCTGGCCTCTGTTCATTTTGACAAACCGTGCGTGCTTTCTGCCAGTCACTTCCAGGCAGCCACAGCTACAATAAACACCAGCCATTTTTTTTTTGTTTTTCCAGCTCGAGGCCCAGGTTTGATCCCGAGCAGAACCCCGGCCAGCTCACTTCCTCCTGGGGCTGGAAAGCGGGGGCCAAGCCCAAACAAACAGGAACTCCAACATGTACGGCAGTTCCCCGTGAGCCATGCACCTGCATAGTGTTACACTGGACACAGCGGCTCCAGGTTTAGCCAGCCAGGGTTTATGTTTGCGAGGTTGGTGCTGCCGCGGAGGAATGCCCCAGCCGAGATTATTTGTAGACTATCGATGTAGGAAGTTTGTTGGTGTTTGAATTTATATTTTACATGGAAACTCTGCTTAGTAAAAGGCTCTCAGCTTTATTCCTTGAATGTTTGGAAATGTATCTTGAATGCCACCACAGGAAGAAGGGAAGAGAAAACTGCATGAGCAACCTTGAATTGGTGTTACGAAAGTATTTAATTAGCACAGTCCTTAGTGCCTCATTTGCTGTGCGAATAGGTCTTAAAAGTCTTGACATTTACACTCAGCTAATGCAGCTAACAACAATATCCTTTATGTTTACAGAAATTCATAGAAATTCCTCCTTTTTAGGGCACACAGAAATGTAAGCGCTGACAACTAACAGCATTTTACGCCTACTGTTAAATACACAAGTCCAATTATGGTTGTCCTCGTTAACGTGACAGGATGTCAAACAAGCACTTCCTGTTAACTGCCTCTTATCTTAATTGGTCTAGTCTCAGAGGAGGGTCCGGCTCTAGAGTCTGCTTCTCGTCTGGCTCAGCCACGACACAGTCTCATTTTGTTGTCATCGCAGCCTTGTGCAAAGATGAAACTGCTTCTAAGTGTTTTGGAGATGTTAACTGTATCCAGTGTGCCAGACATTTCAAACATCAGGAGGTATCTTCTATTTTAACTGCAGGAAGAGATCATTTAGAGAGGTATGGACATTAAAGCGCATGTCCAACTCCCTGAAAATCAACACTCAGCTCCCAGACAACTTCAACAATTCTCATTAAAAATGGTCAGAATTCAGCTGTTACAGCAGCAGAAAGCTTTTTTAGACTGTTCCCTTCTCAGTCACTTGCTTACTGTCAGTCAGACGTCCAAGCATTGCTTCCTCTTTGGGGTTCTTGACTACGACCGAGAGCAGCACTCTTAATAAAGCCCAAATGCAATCTCCCTCTAACCCCAATGAGATGGCGGGGCTCCTCAGCTCTTCCATAATGCACTATTCATGCTTTTTATTAATCTCTTTTTCCTCCAGCCATTTTTCAAATCACTTCTTTTGTTTACTCATGAATATTTTTCTGCCTTGTAGAGAGAGAGAGAGAGAGAGGCGCGTTGGAATGGCCTGGTGGCGCTTCATCTGCGGGTAATTTGTGGCAGGGAAGCCTTGTATTTCATCATGGGATAATCTAACCTTAGAGGTGTTTTACAGACTGCCTCCGAGCCCAAAATAGGTCACTTAAGCAGGCTTAGCAGGCGAGGCCAGCCTGATATGAGGGCACTGCACCCAAGGGACACCTAGCCACGGTAATTGGTGGTTATGGCCCGGGGATTTTATAAGTGATGAACAAAGTTGGCTGTCTAATGTCACATTTAGGATAACGTCGTGCTCAGGCCTACACCGTCGATAGCATGGGCTCATTAACAAGCTCCTAATTAAGGATAAGAGTTCATGGGAAGACAACTATATGGAAGCTATATGGAAAACCACTAATGTCTCATTTGTTAGTTCAGTGTTGTTCATTGCATCCTTTTTTTGTTAGGTTTGCAGCACCCCACTCTGTGTGTTTGATAAAAAGGGGTAGTGATCATAATAGGCCGTCTACAACAGGTACCCAGCATTAGGCTAATCTGTCACCCATTTACATTTTTCTCATTTTTTTCAGATCCAGCATGAGAGGGAAAGAGTGAGGTTGTGTGTGTAGGGAAGGGGGGTAGGCGTAATGAAAAGGGCCTAAATGACAGTGGGTTGACAGTGGGATTGGCTGGTAAATGACTGCGGAGTGGCTCGCCTGCGGAGAGGGGATGGAGGAGGCTCCCAGTAGGCCTGATTAATTCCACTCTTGGCGGCTGCCAGGGGAGAGCCAGGGTTAGCGGCTGCTCGAAGAGGAGCCTATTACCAGTCCGCCGCTGAAACTGATATAATCAGCTACACAGCGACCCGGCCTTCCCCGAGACAAACTTTTCCAGGTCTCGCTCCCCATTCGTTCCACACTGCGACTTAAATACAACGGTGGGGGGAGAGAAGAGGGAGGTGGGCGGGTGAGGTGAGGGAGGGTGTCGGGTTTGGATGTGGGGTACAAAGGATTTTCTTTTTGAGAGATGGTTAGAGGAGCTTTGTAAGAAATCCTCTCTGCTGTTCTGACTCCGCTCTCCCTCACTCTGACTGTACCCTCTGTATCTCTTTATCCCTATCTCTCTCTTCCTCCTCCTTCCCTCTCTGGCTGATTTCCTGCAGCTTTGATAGCGACAGACCCTCCCGTGTGGCGGCAGCTTTAAGTCTGGTCAGATATGAATATGTCACAGCTCTTAATCCCAGACGCTTCTCTTGCAGTTTCACAAACCGCAGCAAGTATGGCACCTTTAATCTGATGTGGGCCCTACTATTTGAAACCTACCCCCCTGACGTTCTCCTGAACCCTGCTCCCTCGTTTTTTTGTGGGTTTGACCTAGATAATGAATGATTACGGGATAGCATAACATTATCCTAGTGACATATGTTCATATATCTTACAGGTGTGTCTTATATTACATCCTTCCTAAATACATACCCAGTGAGGATTACAGGATTACCTATTTACCACTGAGAGGCGTATTTGCTTGCGGTTTCTGACTGAAGCCTTCCGGAAAGCCCAAATTTACAAAAAAAACACATTAAAGAGAAACTCTGGTAATTTTAAACCTGGGTCTAATGACTAATACTTAGCAAAAGTTTAGGAATTGGTCCAGTAGGTCGCCTCGTGATACATTGTGCCTGTGAACAGTACGTTATCTGAAGTGTCAACATTAAGGAAAGGCACCTTACAGAGATGTTTTGTTAAAGAGCAAGATCCTTTTGTCTTTTTGCAACAACTCAAGCTCTCGTGAGATTTCAGAGCGAGACATTTCCTTTTCAGGGATGCAATTGCCCCAAAGAATTACATTTGCAGATTCTGGCGGAGGCGATCTACTGGACCAATTCCAAAACGTTTGCTAAGTATTAGTCATTTAGACCCCAACATATGTTCAAAATAGGGCCCAGGTTTTAAAGTGCCGGTGCTTCCCTTTAACAAAACTCTTTTACTTAGTTCTAGTCTTTTTTAAATCATGAAAAATAATATGCAGCCTTACGACAAATGAGTTCCCCTCTGATTCCACACATACATGCACCAAACAGCCATAATACAGAAAACACGTGCCAAATGTCTACATCACATTGTGTTTGTGTTGTGTTTTACACATTTCTGCCATAAGAAAAAGTCAGACCACTGGCGAGAGGTTTAATTTCATTTCATGTTATTTACATCCTCCTAACATCATCTTTGGTTGCCCTAGGGGGAGTTCAGGGATCATTTCGCCCCTAGCCTCCCTGTTAATTAATAAAAAGTACCACAAACAAAATACTATTCACCACCATCGTAGAGGGACACTGAAATCTGAAAACATGGACAAATACAGCCACAACGATCTTCTGACTAAATCCCACTAGAGGTGGTGGAAGTTAGAAAATGTGTTTTTGTTGTAATTTGGGTGAACCAACCTTTTATAACAATGTGTCTTTTGGTCCGTGAATGTGCTCCTGCAGTCAAGGATGCAGCCACTTTCACACACCCACACATGTAGACACACACAGCCCATTTTCATTTGTGTCCATTACACAGTCCTTTTCATGTCCCAGATAGAGCAGGCCCTCTGCCTGCCTCAGTCTGAAAAATGTCAGCCCTCCCCTCCATTTATCCCACCCACCCCTGCCTCCCTCCACGCTGATAAAGGTCGTGAATAATACATATTAAGCACTGTACTGAAGGCCGTAACCGAACTGCTAAAATATTGATCTTTGCCAATCATAATAAAGAGAAATTACTGAAAGCGATCCATCACCATAAGGCAAGTGTCTGCTCCTACTCCAGGCTTAACTTGCTCAATTTCTCCCCTCTGTGTAGCGCCACATTATGGCTCAATAATAATAAAGATGATATCAGCACTGCAATTGCCGCCATGTGCGCAGTGAAAGGTAGTGTGTTGTCATGCAAATTAAGCGACAACAAATCCATAACACGACTAAATATATTTGGAGGATTACGTCCCGTTCATCTGTGGAAAGAAATAAATACTTTCAATATTTGCCAGTGCTCGCTCATTTCTGCTCTCCAGATTCCAAATGGTGCATGACATTTGGGTTGTGATGTGTGTGTGTGTGTGTGTGTGTGTGTGTGGAGTTTGAATTTGTCCAAGTGTGTAATTCCACATCTTGCATGAGGATTTTGAATTGTACATGCAGACACAAAACTACGTGTGTGTCTCTGCTCGTATAAGTGTGTGATTTGTTGTGTGTGTGATTCAGACCTCATAATATTGTATTGTGTAACCTGTGTCTGTGTGTGCATGTGTATCAGGAGTGTTAGTTTATATATATGTGTGTGAACGTTTGCGTGTGATTCCAAACACTGCATTAGGTTTGATATCCTGCGTAGGCAGTGTGTGTAGAGCAGTGCTTGTGTGTGTGTGTGTGTGATTGTGGGAGTCTTCTGTTTCTAGGGTAAAAAGCTGCAAACTGGAGGTTGAGTCACTTTAAAGCAGCTCTGATCAGATCAGCTGGTCCACCTCTAACTTAAACACTGACATTTCACATGATTGCCTTTAATAGCACCTAAAGGTGACAATACAAGGCCGCCTGCCCAACTAAGCGAGACGCTCCTACACTTAATGAGTTTTTAAATATTAAAAGCAGCACACATCGTCGTCACTATTGTGAGCTCTTAATTTACCAAGCAATTAGGCGCGGGCCCTCATTTATCAGCGTGTGTTCATTTGCTGAAAACCTAGTCACTTTTTATTAATCGATGCCATAGAAACGGCGAGGTGAAATTAATGTGCACCCAGCGGAGGTCACGCCAGCCGTGCTAGCTAGCTGCGGCTCAATGAAACGGGAGATAAATAGGAAGTGTGCTTCGCCAGTTACACGGGAGATATGTGGAGGCATCGGCGCGCTACGCCGGGGGACTGGCCTCTGCGGCTGGAGATGAGGAACAGAGGAGGAACGGCTTTTCTGCGACCATCTGTTTTTTTTTGTTTTTTCCTTATTTCCCATGCAGGTTGAAAATTAACCAACTGCCTTTTAAAAGGAAAAACAATGATAGTTTTAACCTTGCTGATCGGTGCTTTCTCTACTTTACATTTTTTCTCCTCTATCACCCTGCAAGGATCCTACTTTCTATTCAAATAGAAAAGTGGGAATGAATCAAACGTTTGTTATTTGAAGGGAATCCCAATGTGCTTTTTCTGTATGTTGGTATTATTTTTATGGAGAGCCGTGTCTCATAATGACACCATGCCCCATATTCATGCATAATGGCTGCTGATATTCGCTTTCATGGTCTTCTAAATATACAATATTACCACATGCTCATAATAATTTTCTGTAGGTTAATACACAGGTTAATAGGCCTTTGTAAAGGAAAAAATATTACCCAACCTCTTAATTCTCTCCGTCACTATGATATGCATAAGCATAAATATAATCTCGCTTAAATACAATCAAAGCCCGGCCACTGGTAATGGATGATGAGACACCTGCTCGGCTCATGTTTACAGCAGCATGCTAATGTTAGCTCCACCCTGGGATAGCTATCCACTGTGATGTGCACAGGTGTTGTTTGCCGCTCTTGCCCCCACTGTTGTGCTGTCTGTTAGACCGGCCAAAGTGGGATTCCTTAATCTCGCCGTCGCCATGGGAGTGAGCAAACATACTGCATGCCCGCAAGATAATTCCACCGCCTGGTGTAAAGTGAGCTGAGTTTAGTGTTGCCAGCTCGTCTGCTCTTTGCTCGCATGCGTGTAGCCAGAAACTTTGCTGTACCGGCTTCCAGCAGCCATTGAAGTAGGAAGTCGTTTGGAAAGCAGTGAAGATCCTCTTAGTTGTTTGTTTGGAAAGGATCCACAACTTTTGACAACATCTAGGTTGATTGTTCATTATTGTAAGTCGGACAAAAGCATCTGCTTAATGAATGTAATGCCATCTAAGGGACATACTTTGATGTTCGTGTTCTATAAACCAACACATGGTGTCTGGACGAAGGAACAATTTGACTACTTACAGGACAGTCTGTACATTTGGTTAAAATAACAACGCTGAAATACATAAGCGACTGCAGTAGGCTGACCATGGAAATGTTGTAATTACTACAACTTGAGTTTGTACGTCAGAACTTGAAGCTCAGATTTGGACTATAGTGCTGCAATTATTTTTATCATCAATTAATTACTTAGTTTGGGGATTCCTTGCAGGGGGTACTTGCAGGGGTACGAGATTATGGATTATAATCCATAAAGATTATGGAGTAGCTCAATTGAAAAATAATTTTAAAATAATAACAATAGAAATTACTATTAGTTTAGTAGAAAGTAGAAAGCACAAATGTGATTCCACATTGGTAAAAAAGTATATTTATTATCACAATAAATAAACTACCAGGTCTGACAGGTCGACTGCTCAGAAATCACTTCCCACCCACCAGAGTCAGTGAGAACTAGTAGAAGTAGCTAGAACAAATGGATAAATGGTTCAGCTCAACCAAACCTACTGAAAAGAAAAAAAGAGAGAGGCTAGGCCTAAATATCCATCTCTGTTTTGTATTGAAAATCTGCTAAAATAAAATGTAATTAATGGTATTAGATTACATTTAGTTCAAAGTTATGTGTTGGTAAAGAGTTACTTGAGCTCATCTGATAAAGCTGTGGAGGTTGGGAAACTGCTGGTGTCGTCTATAGAATATCACAATCTTACACTTGTCCAGAGCCCGTGGTGACGACCTCAACTCACTTATCTCCTCTGATGAAAGTCGTAGTGACCGAACGATGTAGTTTAACGTAACATGTGAGATAAACACAAGTGAAAAGTATGTCTACATGTAAGTGGGTGTAAACAGTCACAATCCGGTGTTGAAACACCTCTGAATAGATTCACAATCATGTGACGACCCTGGTTTTGTGGATATATTCCTTTCTCCATATTCCCACCATCACTGCAGAACTCCCTCCACCCCTGTGTGCCCCTGATCCACGACCCCCAGGGGTGTTTGCAGCAGACTGTGATGAGGCTGTGCCAGGTTGGTGCTGCTCCAGCCTCGGCCCCAGCCCGTCCCAGGCCCGGGCCCGGCACTGCGCTAATATGCCCCCATTCCTCATCCAGACAGTCCGTAAAGCACTGGGGCAAAATATTCTGTCTCCCTGAGCAGCTCCTAATAAATTGTCCTTTCATCGACGCACAAGACAAATTTTGCCTTCTCTCCCTCCCCCTCCTCTCACCCCTCCCTCCCTATCTTGCTACACTCTTTCTCACTTTCACTATGTTCGCATGCTCTGAAGCTCCCTCTTTCCCAGTTCATCTGCTCCCTGTGGTTTAGTGAAACTGGCACACTCACTCTACCTCTCAATAAACTACAGGGATGCCAGGGGCGCAGCTCAGTTGGCCAGAGCCCTCTGCAAAAGCAAAAGGGTGATGGAAAGGAGGAGAAACAGAGGAGGCAGCTCGGGGATGGAGGGAGGCTGTACAAGGTAGAGGTGAAAACAGAGAAAAAGAAATGAAGAGAGAGGGATATTATTGTGCACTATCCTCTACACTTCTCTTCCATGTCTGTCTCCTCCACATGCTGCCACAACACGGTACTGCTTCCGCTTTGTAATTGCGCAATTAGTGCCACAGCCTGGTTTTCATATATCACAAATGGCTAGCTGCTGCTATTAAAGCAGCCCCAGCGCCGGGCTAGCGGGCATGGCTAGCCGAGGTGCATTAAGGGCAGCGTTTTGTAAAATGTGAGCCAATTTATCATGATCTGTTTTTCGCTCCCACCCACTGCTAAAACGCCCCTACTCCCTTGTCTTTGAGCCTGACCTTGTGCTGGGTTTGTGTGTGTGTGTGTGTGTGTGTGTGTGTGTGTCAGCGTGCGGAGGTTCAATTTGCTCATTGTTACTTGCTTGCATAATTTCAGGCGGCTGGCTCGGCACTGAGCCTCACATTGAGCCACACGCACGCCCCCAGTTACGCACACAAACACACCTTCGTGTGTATAAATGCATGTGCACACAAACACACACACCTGCAAAACACACCGGCCACTGATTGCTTGCGCCGCCACTTTGCCTTCCTCTGTCTCTCATTCCACTACTCTCTTTTCATTCTCTTTTCCTCTCCAAGCAAAATCCAGTCATTTATATGCTGAGGCTAAACGGTATTCATTTGTAAGATGGCAAGCGGTATAACACTAGTAATTCCTTCTCACCAATTTCCAGCGCACTTTCCCCTTTAGCTGTCATAAGCAGTGCATTAAGTGAGTGAGGCAAATCCGCTCCTCATTCTGCGCCATCTCTGGCTCTCTCTTTTTCTTCCTGCCTGCCGTTCTCCATCACCCACTCGTCACCCTCCCTTCTCCACGGTTGCATGTTGCTGCTGTGAAGATTTACAACGCATGCCTATTCACTCAACCATCTCCTCTCTCCCTCCCCCTCATTTCCTCTCTCTCTTCCCCTCATTCCTTTCATTTTGCTGGGGTGGTGGAAGCTGAAGATGACACCCCGAGCTCATCAGAACCCTGCCGGCTTTTCACCCCAGAGAGCCGCTCTGAGCGCCAGGCGCAGCGCGCTGCACTGCAGATAACTGCCCCACCCCCTGCTGAGTAGGCCATAGCCCAGAGAGACACTGAGCGCGCGGGGGGGGGGGGCTTGTGGTGGGGCTGGAGGAGACCAGATGAAGGGATCTGAAGGTGGGGTTACAGCTGAGGAAGGGAGCAGAACACTGGAAAATATGAAGGAGAGGGGGCTGGGGAAGGGTTTGGGAATGGAGGAAGGAACTGGAAGAGTTGGAGGTGCGGTAACGGAAGTGCATGAGATTGTGAGCAAAGTCAAATGAATAAATGTTTTGCCCAAGAAGGTAGCCTGAATTTCACCAGTCACTGATATCCAACTGGGCCCAGCAGTTGAAACAAAAGCCCAAAATATCCGCAGAGGCAGGCTGCAGGGTGAAGCCTGGAGAAGCAGTCAGGGCTGCAGGTACTGTCAGTAGTAAAGGGCTGAAGACGAGGACGTCTCATTCTTCTCTCCCCTTTACTTTCTCTCTCTTTATTTTTCTCTCACCACCACTCTTGGGGTTTTTGTCCTCCTCTTTTATCCTTGACCTCGTCCTCTGAGCTTGTTCTGAGGACCCTTGTTCGCAGGATGAGGTTGGAGGGGCAGAACTTGCTCGCCCCTCCGGGCCAGAGTAAGAGAAATCCTACCCACCATGAAAGCTCTGGGTCCTTTCTGTAAGCTGGTCGTAATCACCACAACCGTGACAACAGCCAATCACTGAGGCCGATGCAGCTAGGCCAAATGAATAAACAAATGCTGTGTTTTGCCTGTGCTGACAGCCGCTCCATCATGTCCTCTAAACTCACAACACCGTTTTAATGTCTCAGTTATTGTGGTGTTGCTGACAGCATAATTATCAGGTGGTTAGTATTATTTGCAGATAACTGGTTTTAAAGTTGTCAAATGCATAAATCTCACCATGCTTTTCTACATATAGTGAAAAACTCATATAAACAAGATCATTCTCAATCGAATGCAAAATGGTACAAAAACAGGCTTAGACATGTGCTGACCAGCACTCAGCCACTGAGCTACCATTTCTCCCACCTTGGCATTAATGCGTTTGTCGCTACTTGTCAAACACCCACTTGTTTTGAATTTACCATAAGAGTCTTGGCACCGCTGCCTCGTAGCACCGACAATACGGACAAGAGAGCAATCATTGTTTTGTTGTTTAGAGTGCCTCACGAGTTGCTAACTTTTTGGAGGACTTGGCAGGGGTCCCTTTTTTGCCTCACCCCCAATTTTGATGATAAGTGGCCAACTACCAGCTCGGAACGAGGTCAACGCAGGCCAGTGGACTCAACCATTCCCCCCTCATACAGGGGTGCAACTTGAACAAATATAACATGGTAGTGAGTTCAACTGTTGCATTTGCACATCTACTTACAGATTCAAGATGATCTGATGGAGTTCTTTTACATGCAGGGAACATAAAGGCAAATAACCCCTTTTTTGATCTGTGTGGTCTCTTCATGTGTGCCAGTAGGAAGCATGAGAATGGGTCTTTAGCTAATAATATTAATAATATGATTGCATTTGTGTTGATTTTCAACATCTTAAAATTGGATTCTTATTTTAATTTTTATATTTAGAGTTCATGGGACAGTTCATAGTTCAGGTTCAGGGCTCTGTGCAGGCAAACTCTTGGGCAAATTCTTGGGCAAACCATTTCTTTAATAGACGTGGCTTTGTCGAGTTGAAGCGGGAAAGGGATTTAAACTGTTGCCACATGCATGTTGTGCCCTTAATTGGAACAAACCATGAAAAACAGCCCCAGACTAAAAGGGTACACAAATGTGGCTCTGTAGCGTAGATGTCACTGACGATGAATATTTAATAAGACTTTTATTTGATGTGTCTGACTGCATGTGCTTCTCCACCATCCTGTGTAAGTGGAGCTATATAGATGCCAGTGGCTCTGATGCGTTGTGTTGCTCTCACGCTGACCTGATAGATGACACAACATCATTATTCTGCTCTTGTTCATTTCCACTAGGAGAGCAGAGGTCAGCCTTCGGACCAGTCCCCCGCTAAACACAAGCCACTTCCATGCTGGGACGGACTTCATCCGTCTGTGGATGAACTGTGGAAATTGTAATTGTGTCTCTCAGCACCAGACAGTCTGTTACAGTGGTTTCCATATTTGGACGTCAAATTGAAGGGTTTTTATATTACTTTCAAGGTCCTGTTTGCTGACATTTATGGACTTATGTTTAGTTGAGTTTTGCAGTAAATTTAGCTTACACTCATTGAGAGAAATGTGGTGGACAAATCAAGAGAAACGCATGTACAATAGCACAATAGAGTTCAACAGCAACACAAACTACATCCTCTATAATGGCCACACATAAGATAGGACTTCTTGCAGGACTGTTGTATTGGACA
>JAVQJD010056526.1:0-13105 GCA_036023655.1 Nannoperca australis
GAAATAGTATACAGAAACACACTTACGCACTACTGGGCATTGCATCACCTCAATTGTGTACAAAACGGGCTATTTTCCAGCGCATTTAAAAATCAATAAACTCGCATCAGCAATTAAAACAAACAATGTATACAATGTATAGTTGTTTTACGGCAGTAAGTGAGTATCCAATCACAGGACGCATTCATGTCACATTCAACGTGAGGCCTTCTAGAAGGCCTACTGTCAACAACTTGTGATCTGATTGGCTATCGCAACTGTCTATCAACTGTATGTACCCGTTCACTTACATTGCACAGACACCCGCATTGTTGATTCTGAAGGCCTCAGGCAGATTTCATACAGCCTGGCAACACAAGCTAGCTGAATTCTGATTGGATAAAATCTTTAACCTAAAAACAACACAAACATGAAGAGAATATGAAGAATATTTTTATATATTTAGGGAAGGTAAATAAAAATTTAATTAACTTTTATCAAATTATGATCATGATTTATGTTAGGCCAGCACAGAAGGCCTTGCTGGCCCTGACGGCCCACCACTGGTTAGGGTACATTTACATGTAGTGGTGATGGAGAAAACAAGTTTATGTGGAATTTATGGGAAATCTTCCTGTCTTTAATAACCTCTGCTGCAAAGTGTTGAGGGTGACGGCATCGAGAATTTAAAGGAAAGAAAATTCAGAAACTGAGGTGAAGAAATATTACAGTGGCCCAGAAATGACAGGGTCCAGGCAGCCTTTGTTGCTCTTGCTTCATTTCATTTGGTTTTTTAATAAAAGACTAGAGGTAGTTCATGGCCAGAAATAGGGTGCACTCTACCCAGCCCTGAGCATCGGCACTGTTTACTTTGAGCATGACATTAACACCCAGCATACATATGTTAAGAGTCCTCTCAGAAAGTACAGTGTGCGGTGGAAGCAAGGGATTTGTTCAAATTAGGCTCTTAAAGATCATGTAACATAAGTGGAAACAAATGTGGATGCCTCAACCATGTTATTCTTCCGATGCTCCGCCAAGCCCTGGGCTTCGAGACAGCTCATGTCTCAACTACAGAGTAAAGCTAAAGGCAGAGCTCAAGCTTTTTTTCATGCTCATGCTCAGTGTTACACTCCAAGCTCGTTTTATGAGACACCTAGGAGTGTTTAGAGAAGTCTGGCTCTCAGGCCGCCATAATACAGCCTCTGAGAGTGTGTAGGAGGGCCAAGTTATGCCTAATGCGCAATGTCCATTGAGTCGTCTGTTATACATGGTAATGAATGGTGGTCAGAGAAACAGTGTCCTGTATCAAAGAGCTGAACTAACATGCCTTTCTCACGGAGCCGGAGAAGTGGCCCTTTGTCACGGCGGACGCCTGCTATCAACTCCCAGCATCTCGCAAAATATGCCCCATTGTTGGAGAAGGCCAACTCCGTTTACAACTCTGAACCGACAGCATTCCTGAAGTCAGCAACACCAACCCCTCCTCCTATAACTTCCAAGAGTGACGGCAATGGATTACATTTAGTTTTACCTCTTGCCATGGAGTTTTTGTGTGTGTGTAATTGTACTTATTTGGGAATTGATTTTAGGGTGGGGAGTTCATTAAATATTGTATTTATTATTCCACTTTTATTTATTATTTGACTTGAATATTGCACTCTTGTATCTATTGTATTGTATCTGTATATCTTTTACAGACACCACAAAAGCATCGCTAAAGAGAGTGGACATTTAATTGATGGTGACTTAGCACTTAGGTGAACAAAGTGAGAGAAAATCAGTAAATGTCATCAGATCCAAATAATTTCCCCCGGACCATGACTGTGGCCTTTTTAATTTGACATTTCTGAAAAAGTCTCTTTTTAAAGGCAGGATATATTGCCAGAACAGAAACCATCACTAACATGGACCTGAATTGTTGTGTTGATTCATGCTTTACGTTGTTTTTTGTCAAGTAAAGTGCTTTTTTATAATTATTATTAAATGACCTAGTTTAGAGTCATGGTATTCTTGCAATGTAACAGCCACAGACTGTGGAAACACGAAGACATGTCATGTTTTCTGAAGGCGCATGTTTTGAAGGTTCGAGTTTGATTTTACTTGATGCTGTCAGCTCAGTCAGTTGCTGGAGCCAGAAGATGATGGAGCTTAGGTGTGACAAGCAGGCAGCAACCACCAACTGTTTTCAAAATGGCCACTATGACAAGCAGTAGAATAAGTGAATTTAGGGAATTAGATAGGGAGATCCAAATTACTTTGGAAAAGAGACTATATTTCTTGAGAGGTGTTGGGATTTTTTCAGAATTGTCGGTAGAATTGCATTTTTGTCAGAGCCAACATCTAGTGGTCATTGGAGGAACTCGACTCATCTGAATTGACTTGACCTTTTAGCCATAGATGTGGCTACTTGGTAACAGCTTGAATCTCAGAAGCATTAACGCCAATTTTAAATGAATTACTTAATCTTAAATTACCACAACTTATACTTTTGTCGGACAGGTTGGTTTTTCGGTTGTGTCTCATCTAGCTACATTATTTTGTCCTGAACCCTAACAGAAACATAGTCTTTTGGAGAAGACCTCTCTTTGGCAGTACCATCCAGCCAAAAAAACGAAGGGTGTAAGGGGGTTAGATTTTGTTCCTCCTCCCAGTCTGGAACATGCAGTGCTCAAGAAGAGACTCATAGAGAGCTCATCTCTGTCTGCAACTAAGCACAGCAATCCCTTAGAGAGATCTGAGGGCTTCTTTCTCTGTGAAAATGGTGGCAATGAAAATAGTGCTTGGGGAAAACAGGCGGTTGAGTCAATTTTAAAAGCCCCACCACCACCACCACCACCCCATCCACCATCCACTCCCCTTTCACGGTGTTGGTAGTGTTGGAATGTTTTTCATCAGAAGGGGGGTATTTACTTGGCTCCAGACCCTGCATGAGTGTGTGTCTGCAAGTGAAAGAGAGAGAAGTACAGCTCAGGAAAGCATTTATTTATAGGTATCTGAAAGCTGCAGGGCCCTGAAACTCTGGGATGTATTAAGGCAAAAACAAAACCCTTTACAGCCAGATCCAGCTATTTTTATCACTTAGGTTAGCTCCCAATTGTACTCCATAAAAGCTGCATTCTCACCCCACCCCCTTCATTTACGTTACCTTGTTAGTCCAAACATTTTGTTTTTAGTGTGCTCAAAACCCATGCAGGTGTCCAGTGAAAGCATATCTGCCAGGAATCTCTGCATTGCATGACAACTGTTAAGTTTGCAGTGAACAACCCCTGCTTTCAGTGCTGCTTGCTGTCCTGTCGTCAAAAAAGTACAGTACTTGTTTAGTGACCATGCTTTAGTGCAGAAGCCAGTAGTTCCTAGGTCCATGTCTCTTGTAGAATATTGTCTGAATCGGATCACTACCCCTGGCACTAACAAGTCCAATGATGAAGTCAGCACCTCTCAACATCTCGCCCTTAATGGAGTCTTCACTGCCTTTGTCCTTAACCATCCATTCCCATTAATTATTCAGAGGGAGAAAGGAAAACCATTTGAGTGGGTAACACTGATCCAGTGTACTCAACCAATCTATGCAGTGTAAGTAATAAAATACCACGCACTCAGACGACACAATAAAAGAGATGGAGACAGAGGAGACGCTTGTTAAAAATGTAAGTAGACGGAAGCTACCCAAAGACAACAAAGGGAGGAGGAGGCGGCGGCTCGGGAGTCAAAAGACACAGCAACGACATCTTAGTGTCTGGGTTAATCAGCGAAACAGGCCGATAGCAGCTGGTGTTTCACTGTATCCTCTTGGTCCGCGGAGGGCGCCTGTCTAAGCAGAGGCTGAGTCGATGTGATGCACCCTCAGTGCAGCTGAGTGATGCTAATTGGAATTAGCGCCTATTGCGCTAAACTGACACAAGACATTCCAAGGCCAGCCTTTCCAAACTCCACTTGCCGCACTGTCAAACTCTGCCGTATGTTTTCCTCTCACTCCCAGAGCTCTGGAAAGAGGGAAGGCACAGAAAAGAAAAGCTGAAGAAAAGTGCAAACAAGAAAGAGTATTTGTTAGGAAAAAGAAGTTGAGGATGGAAAGACTTGGTTGTTGTGTTAGGGTACCAGCACCTAGGCTGGAAGAGGTCACACTTGGGAGGGGTTGGAAATCCAGAAGTCATTGTGCAAATAGGAATCCACTCCAGTTTTGCCACCAGACTCAGTTAGATCTTCATTGACAAGAGGCTTTTCCACCCTGAGTTTGATAAACCCACCCAGTCAGCTGGTGTGAAGAGAAGAGTTTGGAGAGATCCTTTGGATTTTGGAGGGGGGCCTTTTCTAAGGAATTAGATCCATGAACTGGGAGTGCTGTATTGAATATTTTATCGACTGTCTGCTTGCCCCGTGCTGACCTGCCTGACATGCTAAGTTCCCGGCTCGCTGGAGACGCCACGTCACTTCGCATCAGCCCAGCCACCCGTAAGGCTCCCCTGCATTTCCTGTGAATAAACTCGCACACAGTGGGGGAGGAAGAGAGGCCAGGGCACAGGGGCACAGGGGCTGAGATGAGGAGAAAACACACACACATTCTTTCTCTGAAGAACAACACACACAACCTTGGCTACAGTATGAACTCCCTTGGTCAGAGCCTGATGAATCCTCTGAAAGCACCCAGTGAATTGAAACGACCTGAAACCTCTATTTTAATTATGGCTTGACCGTCCATAAAGTTTTCTGCACCAATGACGGTTATAGCTGGCAGTGAATCTCTGTAATTAGATATGAACATGATAAATAATCCAACAAGTCCTCATACCTAAACGGCAAAATAGATATTTTGTCATTGGCTTCCAAAAGGACCCACACAAGCATTTTCTGATCTGGAGTGCCACCTACCCTACAAGTCCTCATACCTAAATGACAAAATAGGGTTTTCAGTGCAATATCAGTTATAAAAACCATTCATATGAGCATTTTCTGATCTGCAACCGCTTTGGTTAAATTTAGGCTAAAACTAAAACTACTTCACTGAGGTTAGGGAAATGTTGTATGTATCTTTAATGTTAAGGTCTGACACTGCACACCCAACCATCCACATGAACTACCCCATAAAAGGTTTTGTACTAGTATCATGGGATCACACTTCTTCCACTTAAACCTTTGCTTATGAAAAAGAACTGTCGCTATTTGCATGGCCGCACTTTTTAAGAAATTTGAAATATGTCTTTTTATATGATGATAATATGATAATATAATTTTTCAATGCCTTACTTGAAATGCTGCATATTCTGCATCAGAAGGGACCCTAACTACATGCTAACTATTATGTTAAAATACTTAAGATGGCAAAGCATCAATAATGGATGTTGTTTTATTATATAAATTTTTGTCAATATTTTCTTGCTTGTTATACCCACATTTGACAGCATGGCAACTATATAATTACTGAATAATATGGTAATATGCATAAAAGCATAATGTTGTATGGAATTTGTGGTGCTTGTCGAGTGATTATATTGGTAATCAGCATTTGTCTGTTTCTATGGGCTGATGCTGTTGTTCTGAAGCATACCAGTACACTTTAAGTAAAGGTTTACCAATCAGGAGTGCCGTCTTTTTCACATGAGATGTTAGTAACATTTGCACAACATTAACAGGTTTAGAGTGACACAGTTTAGTGTGCTTAGGGAGTTATGTTCTGAGGATGTGAGTATGCTCTCTCACCCTTCAACACGCCCCCATCCCCATCCCTCTGTCTCTGGCTCATTACTGGCAGTGGGGCTTCCTAATGTGTTAAAATTCAGTGGGGTGGAAACGTCAGCCAACGGACTTTGGTCCCCCAACGGTCTTTACTTATTCATGCAAGCGCTGGCCTCTCTCCAGGACAGTGTAGCGGTGACCCAAGAGGACAGCAGGGCCTAGAAAAAATGTCCCTGCATCAGGGTCACTCAGCATTTTGAGTCAATGAGTCGACAAACGGCAGCGTCTGTGTAGCACTGTGCTCCTTCTGTTGATGATGAAAACGTGCCACTCTCCAGTCCCGTGTTGCATTTTCTTCCTTCACCAACCTCCTTTTGGCTTTCCCTTTACCATGCATTGATGTCCTAATTACCACACCACTTAATGGGAATACAAGTAAGCACAGGTATTATGGGAATAAAAATAAGGAAAATACAGTGGAATCCAATCATGATGTGATGGATGTGATGCTCGTGGGCTGAGGAGCCTAGAAGAGGAAGTGACTGATTTATTATCTTAAACTGTATTTATTTGTTTTTACATGAAGCCTAGTTAATGCTTTCAATCATGTGTCTTTCGTGTCTTTTTTGTATTGTCTTTTTGCAAAGACTCCATCAATTCAGATGCTATTATATAATTTAGCACTGATTATCAACAGCATTACATAATGAGGAAACAGATGAACATTATACTCAACATTTTACTACATAATTTGCTTTAAGATTTTGTTAAGTGGGAAATTGCTTCAATAATTTACATATTGCTTGTTAAGAAATGTAACATGTATTGTTGGTTTATTTTAATGTTATTACCATTATCACTGTAACTATTGCTGTTGTCGTTGTTGACAGCCCATTTTGTATTTCTCAACTATAGGCATTTAAGTTGGGGAAGTATGGGCTTGGAAAGAAATTGGTAGTTTGAAGTAGTGTTTTGTTTGTGCGAGTGATAATTGTTTGTAAAATTAGACTTATTGCTCGGTTATTCTTGAAACTATCTAGTTTATTAAGTGCTGTTTAAATAATAAAAGGTGTATAGCTGTTTTGGGTGATCACCCTCAAGCCTGCCGTCATAGAGAGGAGTGAGACACATTCAATCTTGGTGTGTGAAGAAGAAGATTTCATTTATTAATCCCCATTTCTTTCACTCCACTGTACAGTTTACACACAGGCATGAAATACAGACATGCACACGCAGGACCCACAGACATGCAGATGTGGGGAGTGATGGGCCTGCCACATAACAGTTAGGGGTTTCGGTGCCTTGCTCAAGGACACCTGCTCACTCTCCGTACTGTGGTCCGTTCCAGGCCTGAACCAATAAGACTTCTCTACAGACTGAGAGTGAGGGAAGTTGATTCCAACATTGAAATGTATGGGAGGAGTGGAAACAGCCTTGTTTGAAGGAAAGGAATCATGAAGTATTTTACTTCTACCTCTTTGCTATCCTCTCCTTTATTTTAGACAGTTGAGTGTAACAAAGGTCCCTAACTGGACTCAAAGTGGTGACATTGGTTTCAAGGTTGGAGTCTCAACCCTTAAGCCATAGGGGCACTCCAAGTCTTAAGGCAAGACAAACTTAGTAACTAACTACTGCTGAACAGTGACAACTGTGATTTACTGTGGCAATCACATCGTAATGGCATCTCAAATTTCTCTCTAAAGTTTTTGAACTTTGAACTGAACAAGGGTGTGTTTTATTGCTTATGAATCCAACTTTTCATTTGTAGGAAAAACATTATTTATTTATTTATTTATTTCCTCTTTCAAAAGTTGTATGGTCTTGCTTTAAAATGTCTTTATTAAAATGGCCAAATGTATATACTGGATGCTAGCAGAAAATATCAGCTGCCAGCTGCCTCTGTCCAAAAATAATCTCAGTGTTGGCCTACAAAATCCCTCACTGGACAAACCTAGCCCTGACACCTCCCCTCCTATTTACTATTTAATCTGTGTCCTCTCTTAATCCCTTTATCTCTTCATTTTTCTACCTTACACTCTCCAAGCCATCCCTCTCCTCTGTCAACACCCTCAGTCTGTCCTCCCATGTTGTCCCTCTATGTCTTCCTCAGTCCTCCCTCCTCTTTGCTCTCCTCCCCTGCCCATCACACAGCCATCAGAGAACATTTGGAGACACCCTCCAAACTTGTTTGTTTGCATTGCTGTCATCCTAACTTGCCAGAAACCCCAACCGCCAAGCCCCGACGAGGTGTTTTACAGTTGGCCCTTCAAAGGGAAGTCAAGATGGAGTTGAATGTCAGCTTTTTCCCACATATTTGCAACCACAGAGAGTTTGATTTACCAACCAGGGTGTGTTCCTACACTTGGCAACGTGATGGTTTTGACAGTGTTGTGGCGGCTGAGTTGTCTGAGCTTGGTTGTGGGGAAGTGGGAAGAGCTCAACTACCATAAATCTGTGCTAAGCATGACTCAACTTCACACATCACTATGGAAAACGTTTAGAGCTTACTGGATATGTGGATATTTGTGGACTGAAGTGACCAGTAGCTAATATATTCATTTGACATTTTATTCCCCCCAAAATGTAGCTAATTGTAGGACACAAATTCACTTTAAGTTAGTAATTACTAATGAAGGCTGAGTCTGGTTTTGTTTCATTTTTATTTTATTTTTATGTAGACTGTTGAATTTGTTCAAATGTTGTTCCACTCTGCAATGTTCAGACATGTTTAATGATCATAACTATAATAAGAAGTATTCAAGAACCTCCATCATATAAATAGTGGATGAGACTGCCTGGCACTGACTGACACTGACTCAATGTAACCCTGCTTTAGACCAGCAACAATGAAATGGGGCTCGAAGATATTTTTATGTGGGCATAAATAATTGAATTCCCTACTTAACCTCAGTTCTTTTTCTTTGTATTATCACTATTCTGCATGTTCATATAGTATGTGTGGTGTGTGATTAATGTACCTCATTGGTTATTTAAGTTATTGTATTTTTTATGCAGTTTCATCTTTATTCTACAGTAAAGAGCAGCGGAGTAAGATCCAAAGGAGAGAAACCAGGGGAATGTGGCATTGGCAGAAAGGTGTCGATATAAGAAGACTTAAAAGTGTGCCTCTGCTAGTGTTAAGCATATACACAACTGAATTACCACGTGATAATACATATTAGAAAAGCCTTTATTAATGAGTAAAACAATTATGATTTGATAAAAAAATGTAAAAAATCTATTAAAAAAGCTTACATACAAAGAAGTTACACAAAGGCAGAAATGCCCATTGACAAGCACACACCCTTTAATATTTAAGTCCAGAACACCACTGAACACCTTTTTAATTATTTTAATATTAATATTTTATATGGTTAATTATTCCCAGAAACACACTTATTCTAAATACCGTAGTTTCATAAATTCACACTGGGAGATTCCCACAATAAGCGCAGCTGAGGGGCACCCCAGAGAGTGTTCATTGAAAAGATTCCCTTTTCCAGCCAAGATCTTTGCTGTCAGTCAAGGATCTGACCAGTGACAGGATGCAGACAAGCATGCCTCTTCAAACCTGATGCTTTAAGAAAGCTGTTTTAATGTAGCAGGGGCTTTTTGTAAGTGTGACGTGGCTTAGATCAGTTTCCCAAGATCTTCCTGAGCATCATTAAACTTTCATTTATCGCTCTTACAGTAAGTCTCAATAGGCCAGTGCCAGTGCTACTCTGTACATTGTTTCATCACTGTTCAGCCACAAACTTGGCCCTGTCATGGTACATAATGAACCCCTCTCACTATTCCCTCCCCACCACACCACTGTTGCAACCCCCAGTCCTTCCAGTGGCCACAGGACACGGGCCATTCACCAGCAGCAGCACCAGTAGGGTTTGAGTTGTCAGTGCACACTGAGCATTAGAATGACAATGCTGCACTGCTGTTTGTATCAGTGAGAGATGCCATCACTGTTTACTGTCTTCATCTCTGACACCTTTTCAACTCTGGTGTGTCTCCATGTGTCCAAAAGACGTGCAGTAAAATAATCATGAATGTCATTCAGTTAGAATTCAGATTACACTGTATTAATCTTACAATGATAGGATTATATAGTTTTATTTTTTATATTTTTTTTATTTAATCGATGAGTCAGAACACTTATTGACAACCATTATGAAAATAATATAATCAAAAAATGCTCAACACTCACTGGTTAAAGCTTGTCAGTGTTTGGATTGGTAAATG
Source organism: Nannoperca australis (assembly GCA_036023655.1). NCBI lineage: Eukaryota > Metazoa > Chordata > Actinopteri > Centrarchiformes > Percichthyidae > Nannoperca > Nannoperca australis. The sequence goes on from JAVQJD010056526.1 coordinate 9,892, forward strand.
TAATACTTTTGGGAGTGGCTTGTTTTGTTGGTGTTTTGTGATCCCTATCAGCAGGACAACATCAGATGTCTGTGCCTTCAAAATCCATTACAGACCACACGGTGGAGAACAAATCAGTTAGATGATGTGACAACGCCGTGGTGAAGGTTTGGTTAGGTTTAGATGGTTTGGCTTAAAATAAGTACTCTATTACGGTTCGGGGACCTTCGTAGTCATGGTTTCAATAATAACCACGTGGTTAAGGTTAGGGATTGATAATGGTCATGCTATTAAATAAAACAATGTCTACTGTCAGCAGTCTCCCCCTTGTTAAAGTTCTATAATAATCACTTTATAATAACGTCACCAGACTTCCCCCTCAGCACAAGAGGGCTTTCTGCATATGAACGTAAAAAAATATATTGTTTGGGGGTCATTTGCATTCCTACGTGGTCAGGTGACACTTTAAAAGAAATTATTTTCGAACATCCCTCCATCTTAAAGTCGGGATATCAATGCTTCTTTTGAGTTTGACTATCATCTGTCTTGCAAGGCCCCCAACTTTGTGGAAGTGCAATGCTTTATCTCTAGAGTACACCTTCAATTGATTAATCACCAAAACTACAGAGTTTCAGTTCAATTGTATTCTTAATTTTGAAGATTTTTCTTTTTAAAATAAAACAAAATTTTAACTGGAGTAGTGCCTATTAGTGTGGAGAATCAAATAATGAACAAAAACTGAACAAGAAAGCCCACTCTTCAGTCCCACGGTGTTTGTAGTTTTCATGTCTAAAAATCAGTGAATCATATGTCGTAATATTTTGTGACCAAATACCTGGTGTAGAGTTATCAGACCACCTCAGCCATTTATGAATGGCAGAAAATGATATTTTGGTCAAATATAGATGCTGCTAAATGTAATTAATATCTGACGTTGCTCAGTTCCCGACATATCCTGGACAAACTAGCATGATCCAAGCATCGCTACAGTACCTGGGTTTTCTTGGTAATACTGTATTAGTTTCCCATTTTAGCTAATTGCATTGACAGACGCAGCAGCTCTTCCTTTATCACTGTATGATCTTAAGCTTCTTGTCCTTCCTTGACACAGTGGGACAACAAGCTTTGACAAACACCATTTGCCACTCAAGAGGTGTCCCCTCCAAGCCACCACCCAACCACTACCGTCCCAGCGTGTCAGAAAGCCATTAAAAGCTGCTCTCTTAAAACAGTTTCTAAGCTCGCCCATGTTGCTTTTTCTCTTAGGCCATATTTAATAAATAAAACTGCCGGCACTCTCTGTCTGGGTGAGAGAGTTTCTGCAAAGCATGGGGGGCAGCGAGAGAGAGTGAGAGGGTCACTATTATATCTTGCTAAAACGCTCCAAATGTAATTCAGCCACAGGTCAGAACTTTAGAAGTGCAACCCCGTGTGTGTTCCTGGGTGTATATGGTGGCACTGTATGTGTGCGAGTGTGCAAAAGGGGTCACTTTTTAAAGGGTTTTTAAAAGGTTTGGAGGAGTGAAGGTCAGGTGATGGAGAAAGCGTTAACAGCAAACCTTTCTCCTCTCTCACTACATTTCTCCATCCTGCTCTTCCCCTCTGCTGCTCATGAAAGTTTGATGTTCGAATTAGGTTGTTGACTCATCTCGCACCTCTGTGCTCATAGTATTGACAGGCTGCCAGTGGACTGCTGGGCGGGCCGAGATAGCCACTGAGTGTGTACTCCCTCCCTCACTGTCTCACTTCCTCTCTTTTTTTCACTCTCCTTTTGCTTCAGCATCAGCCAACAGCATCAGAAGTGTTTTAACAGAGCTTTAATGGCCTCTGCCCCTAACCTCACCTCCAGCACACACTCACTTAAACGCACACACACATGCATGCACGCTGGGGGTTGGAAATAGCTTGCTGGTAGTGGAAAAAAAGTGTGGAATAAAGAGAGAGAGCTCATTGTGCTGATGGAGGGTGACATGCCCTCCTTTTCTCACCCCCAACTCCCATCTTCCTTCCTTCTGCCCACTGGCTCACATGACCAGCCTCCCTGGATTCTATTCTTTAGGTTTTTTTTCTGTTCCTCTCATTCTTTACATTGGTCCATCTTGTTTTCACACTAATGTAGTGAAGGATTCTCTGGGTTCTTTGTTTTGACTGTTTTACTTCTTGTAAATCTGTCTTTTTCTATGGCACTGTATAGCCTTATTGTACTGCTTAAATACCATTAAGTGCCATTTTTTTTTCTTTGTGAACCCCCTGTCAATGAAATATTGGAAGAAAAATATTGAGATAATTATTAGCTTGTTACAATTTAGTTTTGCTACTCCGCCTTCCTTGTTGGTCATGCATCTCATCTCAACAAAGAATGCCGATGTGCTAACTGCTGGGCTTAAACTGGCAAAAAAGCTTATCGCATGCAGGTATGCATTTATGTAGGTAGCATTGCTACTGCTATTCAGCAGTTTAGTTTATTTTTCCATCTTAAAGCAGCTATAATCGATATTTTTATAACAACAGTGTATCAAAATATAATGTAAAAACCATATGAAAAATGTAACTGATAATGAAGAATATGCAGCTCCCATGCAGCTTTATGGAGCTCCAAATAATGCTCCACCCAACTGCTAGAAGAGCAAATAAGCTGTTGTTTAAGAACAAGTTAATTTAAGAGATTATGGTATGTCAGCGTTGTGTTCACAGCTAGTTTCTGCTGCCCCTAAGTGGCCCAAAAAATCAGTTATTTCAGGTTTAAATGTAATTTTGAATGAACACCTTGTACAGCTGTACTCTATCAGACTCCACAGTCCCGTATCTATAGAGATTATGTTAAGTTTTGCAGAACATCTACATCCAATGCCCAAGTCCACTTCCAATGGAAATAAATAATGGAAATAATGTGAAATATAAGGCTATAAAGTTCACACCCTTTCACACAGTGTGTTAAAATGCCCTTCAGTAAGGTTACAGTTCGCTTTCTGCAGAAGCTTAATTTCATCATGTGAACAAAACCCAGTGTTTCTGATCTTGACAGGGGATTAGAGAACCCTGATTGCTCCACCTAGTTTTCTCCACTTAGATCACTCCAAATATAAGTGTAATCATGTTTCTAATTGGCTTTTTTCATTCAATTCAATTCAATTCAATTTTATTTATATAGCGCCATATCATAACAAAGTTATCTCAGGGCACTCAATCACATGGAGCCGGTCGAGACCAACTTCCACATACACAAAGACCCAAC
>JAVQJD010056527.1:0-14456 GCA_036023655.1 Nannoperca australis
AGTTAATGATTGTTTTTGCGTTGACGTGGTGCATGGGGAAAAAATAAACGCTGGAGCCGTTGCTCTCTTTTCCTCATGATACATTGTTTTGTCATGATTTCTTGAGCCGGTCGTGACAACGCCAACAAAACATCAGACGTTAACCTGGAAGGCCAACAGTCCAAGTTTTTAGGTTTTTTAAGCATGACCGCAATCATCGCCCAACTTTATCCAAGTGTTTATTACTATAGCCGCGACGACAAAGGCCCCCTAACCTTAACGGACTGTGTTCCAGTTGTACCACAGTCCAACTGGAACCACTTTGTTCATGGGGACTCGAGAAGGGTTTCCTGGACCCAGGTTTTCAAAAAGTGCTCTTATAACCAAAGCCCATCCCAAATTTTTCTTAGACACTACCAGTGCGAAAAAGCTGGATGGTCAGCGTCAACAGGTGATTTCTATGAGAGAGGAAAGACATGGACGCTTGCGGCAGCACTTCCTTTGGCAGTGGATGTCATAGCCCTGCACTCGAAGGCCTCACATCATACCATTTAGGTCGTAATAACAAGACACTTCACTTCAACCTTCCTAGTTGTACTTCCGAGTCAGAGATGTTGGAAAGTGCAGCAGGATCAACAAACCGGCAAAATACCTGCAAAACCACTAGTTACTTCTAAATGGAATAAATTCAGCTAATTTATTAAGGAACTACAGACATCTGCTCATGTTTGTTAAACTGCTCCAAATACAAAACACTGCAAAAGCATCCAGGCTACATGAACGATGGCACTACAGGGCCAGCAGTAGGGGTAACCATCTTGGAATGATGTGTGAACAAGTCAGAATAATGGGAGGTTTTTCTGAACATCACCTTTGATGGATGAAGAGTTCGCCAAAACCATACAATACCACCTTAAAATAGACAAAGCTTTCAGATTTACATAAGAGAATTGTTTGAAAGAGATTTTTTTTTTATTTCCTGGTGCTTTCCCGCTACCTGGAAGAGGTTGGTAATGCAATGTCATACCACACTTTGCCTCTGCTCTCAGCCTTGAGGTGGGATCAGGTCATGGTGGCTGCTGATCAACAGCCGTCTTCACTGCTGCGCATCTCTCAGCTCTATTTAGGTTGTTTCCAGGTCTTCTCCACCCAACACTCCTCATTGCTCGTCCCTGATGGATATTGATCGCTCTCAGTGTGCTTTGTCCGTCAGTCTGTCATCTGAATCCTTGCACCACCTCAACCCTATGAAATATTAACACCGACTAGCTCAGGCCAATCTCATGGATCAATGCCCCTCCGTGAGGGGGGTGCTCAAAACTTTTGAGAAGAGAAGATCTGGATTTTGGCATCCTTCAAATCCAAATAAGCCTCTGTTATTTCAGTCCTCATTCAGTCGTTGCGACACAGCTGCATACTGAATATCCCATTCATGTGCTTGGTTGTTGGTTCAAGGAGAAGAATAAAAGTGTTTAATCAACCAAGCCAATGAAGAATGAAGGAGGAAAAGCTCAGCAACAAAAACACAATACTGAAATATTCAATTTGGAAGACAAAGCTTTCACCTTCAGTTTCACAAAAGCTTCTAATGATTGTTTTACAAATCTTTGTCTTGGAACAGGGACTTCCATAAAAAAATGAATGTGTGAGCAATATGTCTACAGCGGCGATAGGAATGCAAAGATTACGAGGATGTTTTTGGACTGAGGCAGCAAATTAGCAGATTCACTACAAAGCAACAGCAGTTTGCCTCAAGGCTTACACAGAAAGAAGATAATGAAAGGATTACACAGGAGGTGAATTAAGCAAATTCTCTTCTCTCTGTGTGTATGATTTGTAGGGGAAACAGAGTGACTGAGCTGTAAAGGGTGGGGGGGAGACAAGGCAGAAGCAGATTGAAATGGAAAAAGAGAGACAGAGATACATAGAGAGAGACTGGGTTCAAATAATTGAAGGAGTGTCATGCCGTACTAGATCAGCCTGATGGTCTGCAGGAAACTTCTTCACTGATGGATGGGGCTTGATGTCTACATCTTAATGGCTTCTATTGATAGAGGAGGCAAAGAAGCGAAGATCTATAAAATCTATACTTATCTGGAGTGTGTAAACACCTCCTCCATCTTCTCTTTTTTGGAATTAGGGGGGATGCCATGTGGGGGAAAATAGCTCAAATATATCTGACTTCCAGTCGTTGATTCATCATCCTCTTTTTTTGTTGTTGCTGAGCTACTCTCTAAGGCTCCTTCTTCACTTCTCTTATTCTGGCACAACAATATGACATTACTGATATCACATCTACTACTTTCTAATTGCTATTCGGCTGACACACTTTCCTCCTCCCTTTAGTTTCTCTCATTCTCTCTCTCTCTTCCATCCTAATCACTGATGATGTTTCCATCCAACTGTAGCACACACACACACACACACACATTTTAACTGGCTTTCCAGGAAATCAGACGAAGAAAATGGGAATTAATGCACGTTTTCCATCCACGACCGTTATGCAAATACGAGAAGTTGGTTAATCGAGATCAGCTGGTGACGCTAATTCTCAGCCAAACAGAATAACAAACACATGGGCAGGTCCTGTGGCTTGTTGGAGGGCTGGTGTATATAATGTGCAGGATAAATCTGTTTATTACCTTCACAAAAGCAACTGGGTAACTGTACTGAGCTGAAACACACAGATTATTTTAAGTACTTGAGGTCTAAAGTTCCATTTTTGTGTCCAAACTGTCAGAGAAACCTTGTCATTGTCAGTCAGCTGAGTGGACCCATCTTACAGCCCATCAGCTGACTCCCATCACCAAACACTCCACTGATCGTTCATATTAATGCTGCTGTTGATGCATATTGCTGTAAACTCTCTCCACCACAAATGTTTCCTGTAATAAGATCCAGAACAAGCCATTACAGAACTATGTCTTTGTAATTGCAAAGACATCCTCAAAAATAATATATATAAATAATACACACATGCAGTAAAACCCCACCATGTCTCTGCTCTGCTGACTCACTTTGGTGGTCACGATGCAGAGTGAAGCTGGAAGCCGACGTGTGGCGGCTTCAAGAGAGACTGACAGCACGAGATAAAGGAGAGGAGAAGTGCTCTGTTTGCATGACTAACAAAGTAATCTCACTGCCAAATTGTTAACGCAACATCAAAACTGCTCTGCTGCCATTTAGTCACAGCAAAGCTGATTTAAGTGACAGCAACAAGCAAATGATCCCAATTCAAACTGTGTACTGTTTTCTCAGAGATCTTCACATTTGAGATGTTCTTATTCACACAGTGTAGTGTGTCTACAGAGGATTTCAGGACTACTTCACTCACAAGCTCTTTCAAAGCCTTGACTTGTGTTTTCTCTCATGTAAAATTGGAAAATTATTAAAAGACAACTCCGTGTTCTGCACCTTTCTGTGGAGCCAGTTTTTTTAGAGGCTGTACGCTTGATTAGAATTTTTTTATTTTGTATTCATTTGTTTTGTTAAAAAAAGGAAAGAGTTTGCCAGTTTGAGTAAATACATGATATGAATCTTACAAACTTTTAAATGCTTTCAGCTATATATTAAATAACCTTTGGCTAGTAAAACCCATTTTGCAGCACAGGAAAAACTTAAATATTTAATTGCTCTTTTTATCAGATTTAGCATAAAAACCAAGGTCATATTTCAATCACACTTTAACTGATTATTATTAAGTTATCTTTTCCCATGCTTCTGCAAGCACACTAGGATGCTCATATGACTGTAGTAGACGACTCTCTCCAAGAGGCCGATTACTGAAATTTCCCTCATCCTGCCTGGTTGAACTCTGACTTCACATGATTCACCACGTCAGAAAGACGCGTGCGTTACCTCAGGATAACACTGGAGGGTTGTGTACCGATGCTGCAGGAGGCTCACTGCAGTATTGTCAGCCGCTCGGAGAAAAGCTGCAACTAGTAGTTGGCGAACAGCTAATAAATTGTCTCAGACGAGATACATTAAATTTGAATGTGCTTTTTAAGGTGCACATGGTACGGTGTGAATCCAGCTAAATGAAAGGTAAACTGGGGGAGGAGGATTGGAGAAATCCCTATTAAATTAAGAATCGCATGGCTAAAGTCATGTTTTGATCTTCCTTCGTGTCTCCTTCTCTTTAATATGCGTACCTAAAAGCTGCTGATCCTCTGTGTCAATCATGAAACCTCAAGTACGCCGCCCGATTTCACCACAACTTAAGCTCCTTGCTAGAAGGTCGGCATCACAATTCAGCTTCGGGGAAACTAAGTGAAATGAAAGCCATTAAACATATTATAACCTTCTGGCGCTGAGCGAGAGAGGGTTGGCGTCAGTCTCTGCCGATGTGTTTATCTACCAGCAGAGCGTGTGGAGAGGGGAGTGTGGCAGCTGGTGCAGTGGAGGGAGGGAAACAAATAGAGACAGCATGTATAAAAGCTTAACCTGCCTTGAGCTCAGATACACAGGACTTTTGGAGAGATTGGGCCGTCCATTAATAGTTTGATTAGAGCCAGTGATGGTTTTCACATATCATTCATGTTCCTCTCAGCCCACACTGGATTAACAGATATGTTTAAATCGTACATGTATATTTAATATCTCATACATGCGAACAGAGAACTAATTTCAGTTTGGCACTGGATGAGGTTACACACGTCTGTAAAATCTGCAATTAAACCTGCCTCACCTAGACACCATCAATGAAAGCTGGTCACATTGTATTTGAGCCATCGGTTGCCAACCTCAGAGACAAAACCTGCAAGATAAATCTAAGAGACTGTTAGATGATAAACAAAATATAGTTCAATTAAATAGAATTTGCCTGGTAAATCTTGATTTTTCTTGTTCTGTGTAACGATCCTGGAGTAGCAGGCTTTGACGTTGCGCTACACAAGCGAGACACTCTTAATACTTGATGACTGGTTTACCACAAACCATCTTCTCTTTTGGTTTATATCATAAAAAACCTCGCTTAAAAATGATTTTCAGTGGAGAGGTCGCGGTGACCTCAGGTGCTCCAGTGTATTTTGGCCAGTCAACTTCTGTCGAGTTTGAAGTGTGGCTTTGAGGCGCTCTATTTAATGTCTGTTCTGGTTAGGGGCAGGTGTCGCCAACCTGCTGATTTCTTTTGGCCTAAGATGTGGCAGCGAATATCATATATAGAACCTTTAAACTCTGACACAAAGCATTACGAAGGCAGGTGTAGATACTACATTGATCCACATCCTGCACATGCATAAATATAAGTGTAAGGTGACTGCACCTCAAGTCAAAGGTCACACTGTGTTAGCTGACAGCCAGCCAACCACACCCATCATACTTAACTGCAGAGATATGGCCACTTTACAGGTCTTCCCACTCACGTTTACTGTAAGTGTTTTGCTGCTGCTGCTGTTGGCAGAAGCCTCCTCAACCTCAGCCTCCACCTGCTTTGATTCTGTTCTCCTTTCATGCACCCTAGGGGGTCTTTATTTCTAAACTGATTCCCATTGGGTGGGGATTACTTGCAATGCTCCCTGCTTGTTATTTTAAGAGGATATTCTGTTTTGCCGCAGCAGGGAGCATCGGTAAGAGCAGCACAATGCCATTACCATTTGGTGAGAGTGCTCCTCACAGAAATAGAGCTTCATTCACAGATCTATCCCCTCTAACCCTCCAATCACTACTTCAAAGCTAATCAGGCTATAACGCATTCACAAAGCGTCCTCGTGCCCATGGGTATCAGACGTCTTTATCCAGATCGGTCAAACTTGAGGTGAGGCTGTACAGTTGTTTTAACCCCAATAACTCCACATGCACTGGGCTGCTGAGTTTCCCTTGGCTCTGTTCCCAGTGGAGCTGAGACACAGTCTGGCCTACTTCTCACTTTACTGAAGTATTATTCTCTGCCAACACAGACACAAGAGGGGGAGAGAGGGGACAGTGAAGTAAAAAAAATATATATATATATAAATAACATAAGACAGATCGAGAACTTCTGGTTCAATATTTAACCAACCTGTGATCCTTCCCGAACCTTAACCAAGACGTTTAGTAGCCTGAACCTACAACACAAACCTCCACTTCCTCCCAACGACCTTTGTGAAATATAAAGGTGTAGCCTGTGATCATGCATGTTTTAATGTATTGTGTCAATGTGTAGTAAAAGACGCATTTCCACTACAGTGGATAATAAAGTTGTATTACAAAGCCTTCCGAAAACAGGATGGCTAAGCAAAGTAGTGGTACTTTAACATAGATTGTAAGCGAGGTAGTAGATAGGTTGAGAAGCAGTGGTTCTCAAAATATTTAATCTATGTGAGAAATGCACCCTTTTGTACAACCTTTTAACTAACCAATAAGCTTGTGGTTAAGATGATTGATCATTGATCTTGCAGAAAAAAAAAAAAGAAATCCATCCTGATGGTGCACAATGTAAAACACAATGTGCATACAGGTGAAATAGTCTTTTATGTGTGTGTTTTTTAGTGTTTTATGATAATGACCGTCCTGAAAAATTTATGCTGTAATGATTTATGATTGGAATGAAATGCTGCATGAGGCCACTCACGCAAATGACTAACACTATTAAACAGAGAGTAACACTGCAGGAATCTGATCTGCTCTTGATAGGTCGATATTGTTCTCCAGTGACTGTAATACGTGCCACCTTTAGTTTTGATTAATGCGGATTAATGGTGCATCCCAGTGTCGTGTCAATAAAAAGGACCACGTGAAGTGAACTGATGGAGACCGACAAATAACCAGAGAGACTGTAAACACATCCCTCAAAAAACAAAAGGGTGGAAATAAAAGCCAGTTACAGCATAAAAGACAGAACGCAAACAACTCTTCTAGGAGAAGAAAGCCGTGCAGCTAAAGACTGTTGATTGTCTGATTGCAGGCAGAATAAGAGACAGAGCTGAACGAGAGGAGACACTAATGGAAAAACCATGTGCGGTCCTACTTCCGTATAATCCATCAGTTAAGTGAGCGTCGTCTTTTCCCTTTCTTGTGTGTGTGTGTGTGTGCGCGTGTGTGTGTGTTTTCTATGTGCCCGTCAAAGTTCTCTAATGGACCCGGGGCTACATGGTAAGTGTGACTGACCAAAGTTTATAAGTCTTAACCTGTGACTTGGCTTGGCAACACTCTGCCTCATAGTGTATGTGGCATTCGTCCCAAAAGGATTCCGAGTCATTCCCCATGAGGCTGGTACTAAACATCTGGATTCCAGCAGCACACACAGATTTAAGTCTCGACACTCAGATAACACAGAGGACATAGCAACCTGTAGTGGGACAGGCAGATGGCATTATCTGACGTTTCAGCTGTGTACTGGATGGTTGTTCGTGGGGAAGAGAAAGTCTGGTACTGGAGGTTCTGTTCTTTGTGTATTTTGCTTCTCGACAAAGATTTGAAGAAGACTCATTCACTCGTCTCTGTCTTCATCATGATGGACGGGCTGATATGTGATTGAAGCAAACAAGACCAAGACTTCCAAGACTTTAAACAACGTGTCTCAGGCTGTATTCACACCAACGCTTCGGGCGTGGGGACCGCAGGGGCAGAAAGCTGAAACTGAATGAACTTTTGGAGAAAACACACATAAACCAGTAATCAGACCAGAAGACGCCCACAGGAAGTAGCACCACGTCCACCATGTAGCATCGTAGCCTTCCGCTGTGTACAGAGCAACTGTGAAGACGGAAGAGAGACTGATCGATCGCCGCCTTTATGACCTTTTCCAGAGCTGTACAATCCTGCCATGAGGGGAGTACAAAAGACGTTAATCAGCATGCAGTCGCTGGGCATTATATCGCTCTTCAGGTTGGAATTTTCTAGTTAGTATTTCTTCTAGTACCGAAACTCCCACACTGATGCACAACCCTGCACTAATCACAGTGTGAATACTACTAATTTGTGTGAATACAGCCTCTTTAAATACCAACAACAACTGACCCAGACTGGAACAAACCACTAAAGAAATCACAATAAAAGATGAAGCAGAAAAACTATCTGAAAGAGCCTCAAAATGAACGTGGAGATGATTTATTGATGTTCAGATTCTGCATGTGACGCCTTTGTTGTGTATTTGAAACATATTTCATATTTTGGTGCCTCTGTAGTTAGGACCATCCCGTCCCAGCTGGAGGACGATAAGAGAGACTTGCTTTGAATGGACCGCACTGCCTCATTATTTTGGCAGCGTCTGCTCGATTGGCTGCTTCTAATAAACAAAACAGGTGTCGCCACATTGGGCTGAAGCAGCTCTACAGTGTATTAGCACAATAATGGCTGCAGGTGTATTTATTCACTGCTGAGCTCAACCTTCCATCCAAATATTAACACCTTTCGAAATGTATTCACGTCCACTTTGTAGAACTCCGTCTTCTGTTTCTCAGACTCCCGTTCTTTTCATAATTGTGTCTGAAAGTCGAGAGGATGTGCGCGCGCGTGTGAATGTGTGTGCACATGTGCGAGCTCGAATGTTCTGTGTAGTTGTAGTCCTTTGATGTGCAGTCCTTTGTAATTTCTGCCAGAATCTGACAAGCGAGAGGAGGTTGCGCCACGTCTGATTACAGCCCAGAAAACGCCTGCGTCATTGTTTTCCTAACAAAACAAAATGTTAATCCCCATTACAACATGAATATCTGTGAGATTAATTAGGGATTAAACAATTTGCTCTCGGGACGGGACCACTGTGTGAACAACAAAGAATCATGGTGCTACAAAACCCAGATAGACAACAAACTGCTCGCTTATTGAATGTTGTTGCCCGTGCTCATTATTTACTGAGTCACCAGCTGCATCACAAATATCTTTCACATACAGTCCACACAATCACACACTGCGTCTCCTCTACACATACATGGAAGATAAGGATTCCTGCTAATCTCTTGGTTCAAGAGATGTTGAACACTGACAAATTATAATAGTCTTGATACATTTTGCTTTGTATGTTTTTATGCTATGACAACAGATCGCTGTTGGTTGAACAAAAGTAATCTGAGGGGATGTGAGACGATTAATGGGATGGGATGAATATTTGCTTTTCTGATGAAATGTCCAACATTGGCTCGTACTGGCTAATTTTACCCTGGACCTCGAACAGTTATTGAGTCATTTGAGAAGTTTATTGGGTGAAAATGCTGAAACGTGACAAGGGGTCCAAACTAGACATTTGCTTTTTTGTAAGAAGCCACAAGCCAAAATGTTTGGGAACCACTGCTTTAATCTTTAAAACTGAAATGTCTTATTAAGTCAGTGTTTAATTTGACAACTAACAAGGAACTACAGCTGTCAAATAAACGCAGGGGGATTATAAAATCATTAAATGTAAGTACAGGTACCTCAGTGTAGCACTTTAGTAAATGTACTCAGGTAGTTTCCACCACTGAATTTCAGGTGAGCCTGAGCCCAGAAATATGAATATTAATAAACATGTTGTGTATAGTATCACTCTGTCAATCTAAAAACAGTCGAGGGAATTCATTGATGTGCTGCCAAACCCTACCACACACACAGACACACACACAGACACACACACACACACATTGTATATCCACGCATGCTTGCAAATTCCCAAACACACTCACAGATTGGTTGCAGTCACTTTACATTCATATGAAGCGGTGAAAATCTGAAGTGTTGTCAGGGAAGCAAGGCCAAGTGGGTTCCTCTGACACCTGCTGTCTGACACAACCAGAGCATGACAAATACACTGATGCCTCAATAGCCCCGCGTTGCTGCCAGATAGGAGTAAACATGTGAATGGGCTTAAAAGGGATTCTGGTTTAGATCAGACACATTCGAGTGCATCTGGTTGTAAAGTAGTCCGTGTTTCTTTCTGGGCTCTGGTGCTTTGATATTTGGATATAAACTGACACCCAGAAGCTCTCAGCAGCTTCTTTTCATCGCTCGAACCACTGAGTAGAAATGAAAGAAAATCCCACTTTTAGCATGTGTCTTATTCGCTAATCGATCTCTTTAATTACTGGCAATGAGTTTAAACACAAAGACACTCGTTTTGTCTCTTTACATCTGTTAAAACATGCCAGAAGATTCAAGGATTCATTTGTGTGCCAGTTACTCATTCAAATACCACATTGAATCAGTGCAGCTGTAAGTGTGGACTGAGGAGGATTAGTTTGGATTAGAACTGAGTGATACAGGAACTCAGTGGGGACTCAGGATGTCATTATGTCTGAAGGCCCAGGGAATACACTCCCTCCTAGGGAAGGACTGCTGCCACTGCTGCCACTGCCAGCACCAGATTCTCCAGTAAAAACTGCCCAGACACCTGTCCTTAACTGATCCATTACTTTTAATGGAGTTTCCAATAATTCAATCTCTGAGGAGGAATTAGACAAAAATGTGATCTCTTCTAATGTTCTCTATTAAAAAGAAATCCAAACTCTTTGCATGAGTGTAGAGGTGAATTTTCAACCACGTTCAAGTCACCAAGTCCGTGCTTGCTCACTGCCTCCAGGTTTGACTTTACAGTAGTCAACATAACAGATGTTGGAGAATGTGAATACACTAGAGGACATGCAGATATTTGGAAATGTTTGCATTTTCTGTTATAACTACAGTATCTAAGGCTTGATCAAATGTGGGTTTATTGAATCTGCAAGTGGCAATAAACACACAATTCTGATAAACTTTGGATAATGGCACGTGGAGAAGTGAAGTATACATGCAGTGTGGAAAAGTGAGAGGAAATATTTCCCTCAGGAATTAGTGGAGACCGAAACGGAGATTAAACATTGGACTAACATTTGTCTGATTGTCAGAAACAAAACTCCAAATGAATCCTAATGTTGCTTTTGCGCCAAAATGAACGCTAAGCTGAAAACCAGAATCTATTAGCTAATATAACATCTTTATAGAGGTTATAAAACGCATGTCAGTGTTGTGTTTTCAGCCTGCTTTGCTGCTCCGAAGTGACCAAAAGAAATCAATGATTACTCTTTAAGTTTTCTTTTGTGCTACAACTCATGTCCCTTTTATCAATAGTATTGGGAGTGCTTGTTGTAACACAAAGTCACTTACAAAAAATCAGTGGCTAAATCAGTCACCAGTGGCAAAATATAAAAACATACCTTCATGTTTAAGATACACATCGCTCAACGAGAGAAAGGATTTACTGAAAAACAGAAACAGAAAACCAAAAAAAGAAACGTCTGACAAGAGCGATCGTCCTGTCATCTTTAAATTTGCAATTTAAACTTCCCCAATTAGCCTCTCCCATCACCTTGATTTGATTAGCCTGCTGCTCTCTACCTGCTCTGTTGTGATGAGCTCTCCTCAGATATCTGCAGGCGGCTGCACTGTGATTAGATGTGCTTAGTCATTCCCTAAGTGACAAGCAGCATGCGCACACACACGCACAAACCTACATGCAGGCGCACATCAACACACGACAACATCTCTCATTCACTTATGCAAAAGCACAGAAAATAAACTGTAAGCATGGTGTAGGTGCAGACAACACTCCCTTATAAACCCAGAAAACACTTTCTGTTACAGTACAGTATATCAATACGAGGACACTAATTCTCGCACACACCATTTTGCAGGGGAATGTACTTTTTTTTTTTTTTATGTTGCACATCACACACATTTTTGACCAAGCTAAATGGGAAAGTCTTCACTCTTTGCAGCAGGCAACAACACGAGCTACAAGGTTGAAAATCTGTTTCCTGCTCAAAATGAACAAAGATGTTCCTACGTGATCAAATTAACAATCTTCATCTGCAGTAGCTGCTTGTGCAGAGGTTCAGCGAGCTCTGATTCATGTTCTTGCTCACCAATTTATATCTTTGCCATGTGAAATTGCCTAATAAATATGCGCTGGATCGCAGTGACTAGGCCTGACTGGAATTTTATGGTTCATAAAGGGGCTCCGAAGCTCAAAGGCATAAAATAAGTCATCACCTTGTACAGCCTGCATTTCGTGTTAACAATAAACAATACAGCTATTAAATTAATTCTAAATAGTAACATTAAATCACACTGAATTTTTTTATTGCTGCACAGACCACTTAAACAAATGTCTTTATAGAATTATCCTGCTATGGTTCTTCATAGGAGTTTCGGCTTATAAGAAATAATTTACTCTATGAAAATTGTTATTCTTCCTTTGAGAAGATTTGTTTGCTCCAAAATAGGACCTTCAGTTTTGTGTGTGTAATGTGCAGCCACGTATGCAAGAGGAACACATTTTGCCTCTGAAGGTCTTCTGTGTTTCCAAGTCACCCTGCAGACTTCAAAAGACGGGCAGCTGACATGAAAACACTGCATATAACTGACAAAATGTGCACATAAATACATGAACATTCCCCCGTCAGGACTACTTTGAAATGTTCTGGACATTTTGTCAGGGCATTAGCCACAAGAAAACAACAAAATAAAAAAGGAGCATGCACACACACACACAGCCTGCGAGAAGACAAACAGTAAAAATTCATACTTGTGCTCAGGCTCTTCAAAGACTGGTGTGAAAACATAATTTTCGCATGCTTTGAATCTTTATGCTAACAGGTGAAAGCTGTAAAAAGTAAAGTTTCATAGAGCTCAAACTCTGCAGAAGTGTACAAGAGATCTGGTAGGCAGTTTATCTATCTAATCTAATATTTATTTTTAGTCCTAAAACCTCATTTTTTATCAGATTATCTCAACATGTTTCAGGATTTTTCACCGCTGCAAGCAGAAATAAAAATTTAAGTGTCAAATGAGATTGGAGAATTGATTGATTTTATGGATTCAATCCATTTCATGTTGTAAACAGTAAATTGTATACCACTGTGGACGTAATGGATAATAATTGACACGTGATCAATATTTTCTCCATTTAGATGTGGGAAGAAAGCACTTCTGTCACTTAATTTATTTTCATAAAGGTTTTAGACTAAAAAGATTTCTCTGATTTATGATAAATACATATGAATCCTCAGACTTAGGATACATCCTGTATCAAATGACACTGTACTGAAAAAGTTGTAATTATTTGAATCCACCAGCAGAATGTTTTGCATGTTTTAAGAAAAATGACTCTCTGGAAGCCTTAGATGCTGTTTATTGCACCTCACTAAATAAATGCGTGGGATTCGCCTGCTCTTCAAGTTTTACCAATGAAGGGGCCAAAAATGTGGGTGGCACTGGAGCATAAAAAGGCCATAGGGTCACTGAAATCAAGGATCAGCACTCCATGTCAAACTGCCTGCAGTACTAGATTGTGAGATGTGTAGAGGTGAACATTTTATCCCGATCCCCTGAAGGACGGCCGTGGAAGAGGCAGGGGGTGCGCTGTGCCAAACCAGTGGCCACATCACTGAAATCACTGAGGGTGTTTGGGCCTCTGGCTTTGTTCCAGATGGGTACAGTGACAACATGCCAAGAACTGAGAGCAGCCAACGGGCCCAACGGAGCACACGTCAGACGGAGGTTTGACAGGCAGAAAAATGGGAGGGGAGAGACCACCTTTACCAAAAGAATGACCAGTCCATGTTTTATCTTCAAATTACACCAAACCTATGTTTACACTTTCAAAACAAGAAGTTCTTGCAATTAAACCTGAAGGATGGATGGTCGTGCAAAGCGTCCGACTTCAACACCTGAGGCCGCGGTTTCTGTCACATCCACCATCAAAAGTCAGTGTTGTTGGCTTTTAACTGCAGAGACGATCTTTCCCTAACCCCAACCTTTTAGTAATCATAACCAGGTAACTCTGAGTGCCTAAACATGACAAATGATCATGATGCAGATGAATGAATACTTGAATAAATCCTGCTTTTCACAACAAACTGGTAATCAAAGAAATTAAAAATGCAAAAAATAAAGAAATAAAAGAACAACAAAATCACACCCTGCTGAGAAGGATTGAGGTGAAATTCAGCATCCAACAACCGTCTCAACCGCCGAGCTCTCTCTCAGGGCACGTTCCAGCAGCTCAGAGGAGTATGGGAACAGGTATCTGTATAAACAGCTTGTTAAGTAAACAGGCCGGCAGTTCAACAGCTGCTATTGTCAGGACTGGAGACCAGAGGATCATGAAGAAAAAGAAAAAAAAAGATGCAGTACGCTGGAATACACATGACTGCATGCACACACGCACGCACGCACACACACACACACACACACACAGTTTCTGAGCAGATGCCGGCTGACAGCTTTGAATTCATGCTGGTGAAAAGGTGAGTCAACACCCTCCACTCTTGTCAACAGCATCGAATCTCCTAACCTTAACATCACCTTGCGTGTGAGTGCGTGCACTTCCGCGTGCACGTGTGTGTGTTTTAGATGCTGACAATGAAAAATATAATCTAGTGGTAAGGGGAAAAGAATAATCAGCCTGATACACACAAACATGTATTGTATGTACAGGCGGTGGATCTGACACACACACACACACACACACACACACACACACACACACACACACACACACACACACACACACACACACACACACACACACACACACACACACACAC
>JAVQJD010056532.1:0-13510 GCA_036023655.1 Nannoperca australis
CTCTCTCTCTCTCTCTCTCTCTCTCTCTCTCTCTCTCTCTCTCTCTCTCTCTCTGTATCCTTCTCCCTCACCTTCTCTCACTTACACAGATGCAACATACGCACACAATATACTTTACACATTTTCATACCTGCTTACACACTACACTACAAATTCATGTGAATGTCCGAGCGTTACTGGGTACCATTTTTCAGGAGTCATACAGAGATTCAAATAAAAAATTCTTTCTGCTAAATATTTGTTGTACACACAGTGCCAAAAGTTCTATAAGCATGCACAAACTGGAAGCTCATTTCAAGAGGACATATTAACAATTGCATTTGCTTTTTATTGATTTTGAGGTCAAATCTAATCCTGTTTCATCCACCTGCCAAGTGTGTTAAATGAGCGATGCAGGAGGGGGAAGGAAGGGATTGATGTAAAAACAAGCTCTCATGCGTTCATCATCAACATCATCATCGACCTTTTCTATTTGTAAATTAAAATGAGAATTGTTCTTTTGCTATTATATGGACACATTTTGCATCTTTGTGGAATGAAATGTCATCATGTCATCCTCACAGCATATTGTGATGCAAAGACAAATGGATAAATATAGAGACAGTAAGAGTTTTTGTGCATTTATGTGTTGTCGTCATCAGAGGACATCCAGGGAGTGAAAAAAACACACAATGCACACTTGCGTCATCTTCTTGTGTTTGGGCTGAGACGTCACAGTTTTATCCCACAGTCGAGTAATTCATCCAAATCGGAATGGCTTAAACTTTCGTGCAGATCACTCTGGTATTTCTGTTTTATTTCAGATAGTACTATATTCACTAACAGCTGTTAGTCTAGTTAAACGTTTAATGCATCAAAAAAAATGTCTCATTTCAGTCAATTAAAACTGTTGTTGTTTTTTCCCTCTGTCTCATTTATTCTGTCCTCTGTCTCACTTCCCTGCCTGTCAGTGATTTTCCCTTTCAGCATCGCGTCTTCATGAATATTTAGAACGTGCAGTTGTGTGCACAGGCTCTTACATTTTACTGCCTAATCCTCAACTCAAAAAGGATTTAACCGAAGAGTGAATTTTCTACCTCCTTCTATGCCAGTACAGACAAAAATATCCATCTGTGTCTAAAAATAGCCTGTTATACTCTAGACATACTGGATGCATATGCCGCGGTGAATACGATGATGCTACTCTCTTTCCTCTCGTTTCCACTCAGATCTTTCTCCTTATTTCACTCACACTTTTTGTCATTTTTTTTTCTTTTGTTGTAATGCATGCCTCCTCTCTCTTTTCACTCCCCCTGTGACGTCATCAAGGTCAGCGTGACCCCGGCAGAGGAAAGAGGGAGAAGAGGGAGGGCGTTAAGAGCAAAGAAAAAGGGAAAAGGGCAGGCAGGGGACGTCAGTGGGTCGCGAGCACGAGAAGAGCAAACAGGAAAACCAGGCGAGGAAGCGAGGGGCTAATCTGTGTTTTAAGACCTTTCCTCACATTGTCTCCCGAGCTGTCAGGTGGAAGCAGGGAAGTGGGACTTGATGAGTGTTTGTCTTATATAACAATCATCAGGTCTGCCAGCAAAGTAACTCTCTCCCTATTCCATTCTCTGTCCTCTTCCCGATTTATCCAATTGCCTCTCTTCCTTCACTTTCTTTCCCGGCCCTTTCACTTCCCCTGTCTCACTGATGTGACACAGTGGAGTGTTAATCTCTCTCTCTCTATCACACACATGCACATGCACACACACACACACACACACACACACACACACACACACACAGCCTCTTTGAGTTCAGACCTTTTAGTGTAAACGGTACTTGCTCCCTCTGCTGGTTAATGGACATATCCTTTCATTTAAATTTAATTTGAAAAGAAAATTGTCATCTTCTCAGTGACAATTTCCCCGCAGTAAATAACAGACGCCTTTCAGCAACCAGTCAGAACCGCTTCTCCAGATTTCCTCAGGTAGGGGCACTGTAGAACAAGGTCACAGAAGGTCACACAGACTGAGGGGTGGGATGGCTGTTCAGAATCTCTTAAAATAGAAACAATATTTCTACTGGGACAAGGATAACTGCTCGTGCTTTTGACCTTCATCAAGGTCTGGTGTAACCTGGGTAGTTTAAAGGCTTGAATGTACAAAAATAATGGGAGTTTTGTTAACATGTCTGCTTTAAATATATAAGTGTTCACATTGAAAATCTAATGAATCACTGTATCACAACCTGTATCGAGCTGCAAAATCACATTCAAGCAACTAATCACTTTCACATTTGTCCTTACTCTAACCCCCACACTAGCCTTTTTGGTAATCATGATTCATCTTATGAATATGAAAGCATAGATTGGAGAAACATGTCAACACATTCTGGAAACCAGCTCTTTTATTCACCCCTTTCTCATATTCGCTCTGTCAGGTAACATGTTTGCCATTTCAATATTTTTTAACAAAGATATCAAATAAATAAATAAACACTTGGCCCTCCTCCAGTCTCTCATAATCAGGTCTTGATGGGCTATTTTTAGCCTCTTCTACAGGCAGCAATTGAGTTCTGCTGGGATTGTATGCAGATGTTGATGTTACATAAGAAAAGATGAAACGAAAGAGTTTGTAGTGTGTAATATCTCACCCTGCATTCTGCGCTGCGCTGCCACATCTATTCAAGGAGCATTAAAGGCATGTTATTATGACTGCGTGGTCACTTAAATGAAACACCTCTGGTAAGATGCTGAGCAGGTGCAAAAAGCATGCATGCACGAAGAGTCTCAGTTTAATTTGCTCTACCATCGTTCTTTTTTTCTTTTCATTCTCACACAGGCATCTTTCGCCCTTTCTTGCTCTCTCTTCCACACAAACACCGACGTGCACAACTGAGTGGCGTCCACTCAGAAATCCATTCGGACTATTGACAGCTAGGTTGGATGTGACGTCACAGTGACGACATCACTAAGTAGCTGATGTGCTTTGAAACTTAGTAGTCCTGTTATTTGTTTCATCCGTTGTTCACATTCTTCTTTCCCAAAAGCATTCAGAGCTGCAGTAACATCTGCCAACATAACTATTTAAATAAACAACAACACAATACTTTGGTCAATGGAAAATATCTACATTTTCCATCTGTTCATTTATAGATTTAATGGAAATGACAAAATATCTGCTATTTCCACGCACGTCAGAAGCTCTAGAGACTTTATATAGCACACCGCTGCATGGATTTTGCCTTACTGGAACCCTTAAGACTGATTGAAGCTCTGGCCTGGATTGAGAGGAGTTATTTCTGGAACACATTAGCGTTTGGGGAGGTAATTGTCTCCTCTTGAGCTTTTTATCACAGAGAAAAGGATTTCAATGAAACCAAAAAAAAAGACCGGAGGGAACAGACAACCTACTGTACTGCATGATCCGTCTGAATCACGGGAAAGGTGCAGTACTTTGCAGACAACTGATGTATTAGTAGGTGAACGGGTGATGCAGGGAAGAAGAGATAGCCGTTGATCCTCACTCACCACAGTATCAATGAAGGTTGTTGGGTGAATTATATTTATTTCATCACTTCAATGTGTGTCAGTATATTAATGGCTTACTTACCTCTGTGTGTGTGTGTGTGTGTGTGTGTGTGTGTGTGTGTGTGTGTGTGTGTGTGTGTGTGTGTGATTGTCAGTGTGAGTGACAAGCTCTCATCATTGAAAAGTTTTCCACACAGCGGGAAAGTTGATCCCCCGCTGCTGCTCAGGTGACAGCCACAATGAAAGCGTCTGTATTCATATCGGGACGCTTGACAGGCTGCGGCCCCCGCTGTCATGAAACTGATGCATATCAGATACATACAGGAGCCAGCTTTTTTTAATTTGCTCCGCCCGGGGTGACTGGAGGTCCAGTGACATGTGGCTTTAATAGGTTCCAGCTTCACCTGTGAGCCTCCACCTGATGTCAACTAAACAGGCGCTTTTAATAAGAATATTCTTATTGACGGACTTTGTAAATTAGCTCTCTCATTTTTAGTTGCTCCCAACCCAACCCCACAACCCCCACACCCTCACCCCCACCTATGACTCCAATTGCACCCCCAGCTGTCCCTTTGAATTGCCTCTCCTACACTTTCCGTGTGTGATGGTTTTTGGGGAGATTTTCCTTGTCGTCTTACAGAGGAGCAGATGTGGCCATAAAGCCCATTGAGACAGCGTAAGTGAAACGATGTGCAAAGGGCAATGTGCAAAGGGCACATTGGCACCACTGTACCTGAACCAGGTTTATTTTCATGGCTATATGTGCTACTTTGTCATTTACTGAGCGTCTCTATGTAATATAAAACATGTCTTTTTCGGACAAGAAGACAATTTAAGACAACTGATTTCTGAGATGCTGTCAGTTCCCACCAAATGCTCTGAGTCTGGATTCTTGATTCACGATGATGCTGCTCCTGCTGCTGCTGCTGATGATGATGATGATTTATTTACTTTGCAGCTTGAAATTTTGCCCTTTGCATTGTGTTACACGACAAAACACCCACAAGTAGCAGCGCGTTAGTGAGCTTTGAGCAAAAGGACACCGTTTTAATTTGAATAAATTTTTTTCTGTTGCATTTCATTACAAAAGTAGAAGAAAACAACTCAGATGTTGACTTTGTGAATTAAAAGATAAAAAATAAACAAATGTATAGTCGCAGTACTGTGCAGGGCTTTGGGTCTACTTTTAGAACAGTTTCAAAAGTTTAATCTCCTCTTCACTTACCTGCCCAAAGACTGACTTCACTATGGGATGAAGACTAGAGTCATGCTCAGACGCGGTTGCGCCCGGTCTTTTGGATGTGCGGCTGGCTGCGGGCTGGACACGTGCGCTGGTCGCTGGTGGGTCCGAGCTGAGACTCGAGGAAGACCCGGTGATAACTCTCTCCCTGGGCTCGAAGAAGAAAGCCGCATCGTCCGACTGTTTTGGATAAGATGGATTTGGGGAGGCCCTCCTGTCCTGCCGGGAACCGCCCTGGTGATGCGCCGCAGGAGACAGCTCACCTCGAGAGGAGTCGTGGTGATGATGAGAGTGTTTGGACCTGGAGGACTTGCTGCGCTCTGTCTTGTGCCGGCTCGTCCTGTGTCTCACGTCCTCCTGGAGGCCATCGTCCGGGAGGCTCGGCTGCCGCTGAGAGTAGCTTTTCTGCACCCGGTGATCACCTACATTCCGGGAGTCAGCATGTCTTGGTTGGCAGAGAGGTCTCCGAGCGCTCGTCTCGCAGTCCTCCGTCCAGCCTGCATCACCGCCGCCCCCGGCTCCAGCGGAGTGATGGCTCCTCTGGTGATCGTGCGGACCGTGTTTCGAGTGCCCGGACCTGCGGTTGAGCCCCGACGATCTCAGCAGAGAAGTGGTGGACTCGCTTTTGGGAAGAGAAGAGCTCATCGTCGGCTTCCTCTCGCCGAAGTTAAGCTGCCGGAGGACGGAGGTCGAGCAAAGGAAAAGAAAGCAGTCGTCCGCCACGTGCAGGTGTTCAGCATCAGCCGGTTGGACCACCAGTCTCTAATCCACATCCACGTCCACACACTCGATCATCACTGCACTGCCTGCCGCGGTGAAGTTGAAGCAGCAGACACCTGATTGAGCCTTTGCAGGAGACGTGGAGTGCAGGCTGATCTGGCAGCCTGGTCAGTCTGACGCTTCATACGAGGCTCTGCTAAGTTTGGAGGACAGCAGTGTTGCGCTGCCGTGTGTCACACGCATGTTCACGCGCAAAGTTAGGACCCACGTCACTGCTGATCACTTCTCGCATGACAGGCTGCTTGATTAATATCCCCTTTCGTTTTCATTACCGTTGAACTCCATTTTGCGCATTTAACAATGCATTTAACAATTTAACAATTTGTGCACAATTTAACAATGAGCAAAATATGCCAATTAACACATTTGAACGTTCCACAAACATCAATGGACACATGACAGATTCACTCAAACCCCAACAAGTGTCTGCTGTGACATTAATACCAGTGGACAGAGGTCTTTGTCAAGCATGTCAGAAAGTATCGATGCATTTCTTAAACTAAATTTTATTTAAGGACTCTGGACTGGTGCAAAAAAGACTCCCAATCAAGCAAAAAGTAATGCAAAGGTTGAAATAAATGAGCAAACATGAAAAATGATCACACATAAAGGATGACAAAGTGAAATCATTTTACACACTTCAGCAGTTTGTAGGGCCTTGGAGCTATAAATAGTCACATAACCTTTTTGGAATGAACACTGAGGCACTATGTATTCATTAGTCAGCATCAGGGTAAACAAACACGTTCAATGAGATATACAAAACATATTAGAGTAAAAAAATCTTTGAAAACACAATATACCAGAATATTTGATCTCATATTCAAACAAATTCACACATTCACTCTTTTTCAACAAGATAGTCATCTAATGTTGAGGTTTAATGTTGATGAGGTCAATTTCCTCACATAAAGAACGTCTTCCTTAAGGTCCACACCAATTACATTAAAAACAAAGACAACTTTGGCCTTGTTTTATTTATTTATTTTATTTTAATGCCATATACTTTATATATAATTTTACAGTGTAAATATTGATTTACATTATATAGGTAATGAGGAGGCCATTTGTTATTTGATTTTGTGCCCATAAACAAAATTCACACTCAATTAGCTTTCCAACTTTGCCTGCATGAGTCAAAAACATTTTCATTGTACTCGTACAAACATCATGGTTGCATAATCTGGGTCTAATAATTGTGCCAAGGAGTGAACACAATGCAATACTTGACTGTGGGTTACTCAAAATAATAACAGTAAAGTTCAAACAGAAAAAAAATAAATAAAAAACCCACACTGAAAATAAAAGCATGACAATCTTTCAGCCTCATCCCATCTGCACACCCAGGGTCATACTTCTTGCAGCAGATGTCCGGGGACGCAGGGCAAAAAGTAATGATGTTAATATACAGAGGCAATTAGACACTCAAGCTCTCACGAACTGTGTTTCACAGTGCATCGCTGAGAGATGAGCAGATTTTTTTCCCTCCTCTCTCTGGGGAATTTTTGTTCTCTGACATCTGTGTCTCTGCCTTCTCTGCTCCAGGGAGAGGCAAAATATCTTCACTCCATCCCCATCACCCCTTCAGCATCGGCCTGCTTTAACTCCTATTCTACCTCCTAATCCTCCTGTGCATCTCATCAAATGCTAGTGTCACCAATGCCGAGCCATTGCCTCTCTGCACTATTAGGTGTAACCCTGCCAGTTACACTATTGGCATCATTGTCTTAACAACATCCTCTCCTTTTTTTAAGATAATCAGCAGAAATGTTCATGTTTTAATCTAAACGTTGGAACATGTCATTCCTATAAGATGTGTAAATCGTTACAAAAAGAATAAATTCATCTGTAGCACTTCCTTTATGTTGTTCCTGATATGCCCCTCCCTCTCTTTCTCGCTCTCTACTTCTGTAGACATTGGGCTGCAGCAGGGGACATATAAGCCTCAGGGTGCAATATGGCCCATTTAATGTCCGCAGAGACACAGAGAGTAAAAAACAACAGGAAAATGTGGTGTGCCGTTATAAACAAAATAAACACGTTTTTAAAAGAACAACAACAACACAGAAGTAAAGAGAAAAAATTAATTGCTTGAAAAAAAAATAGTTTTGCTCTTTTCTGCTGCCATGTCACATTCTATTTTTGCATTCATCCCCCCGAATCCCTACCACCCCATCATCACCCACGCCAACTCTCAGCAGGGTCAGATGGCCAAACTAACTTTTATGGCAAGTGCTGCAATGCAAACAGCTGCTATACTCTGCATTCACAAACAGCACATTTACCGGGAATATATGTAATGTAATATTTATGTATACTGTTGTTGATCGGGGTGAAGAATAATAATCTTTTGAAAAAACAATCTCAGCTCAAGAAGGTCCACTCACTCCTATTCTGGAGCTTTCAAGACCATCAAAACTGAACATCTTATTGGGACAAACATTTTTGATTCAGAAGATAAAGGGTAATTGCAAACTTTACTATAATAGCAGACATTGTCCCAGAAGGGCCCCTGCTGGGGGAGGGACCCCAAACGACAAACAACAACATCTTTGATAAAATAAACAACATGTATGTAGATATAAAAGAAATCTATCATATAGGGTCACATTTTTATTTAGTCATTTTGGAAATCATTCAATTTAGGAAACTTTCTCTTAATGACAGATTGAGATTTATTCTAGGAGAAAAGATATAAACAAATGCATTAGCTTGCCATTTTAAATGTGAGCAACATTTACATTGATACATAAAAAAATGTTAATTAGTCAAATTGAATTATGTGCTAATCTTGTGTATAATTCTCATCATTTTCATATTTCATGCCAATAAAGGACTATTAAAGTAGAAATAAGCTGACTTATACACCATGTACTGTACTTTTTTTAGTGGCATGGGGCAGTTGTTTAAAAATCCTGAATGACTCCTTCTCACTGACTCTGACATTGTCTCTGATCACATCTTGCATCCCCATTAACCTCGTCCCCTGACACAGTTTGGTATTACTGAAAGATTAATCACCGGGGTAAATAATTAACCATGCAGCAGCTTGGGGCCCACAAGGTGAAGAAAGAGCTCCCTCATGTGAATCATCAAAACATTTTGCCCACTCATCTAATGAGCACTTTGTGTGGTACGTGATATCAACTCTAAAATAATACAATCAGGCCCACGTGGAACCAGCATGCACCCAGAAACTGATACTTTGACAAAACTCAAGTTTCGAGTTCAGATGAAAGCCTTGCTGTCGTCGGTAGACTGGCGTGAACCGAATGCTCCAATGAGCCACAGCAGTAATCATTCAATTTCAAATATGAATTCAGGAAGTCAGCTAGCCCATGTTGACCTTAACTTTCAGTTCTGTTTGAATTTCTACAATCAAGAACATCATGTGGTGGATGCTAAAATTATCCAGAGTAATGGACCACCACATTGTCTTGACGTATAATGGAAATATTTATAATTATGCAAAAGTTCTTATAGAATCTGTCCAATGAATTCTTGCGACCCGATTCTCTCAACATGAGTGAACAATATCTAGTTCAATTGGAGACACACAGTGTCATTCCTCAGATCACAAGTTGCTATAGATATATGGATATATAGATATATAAAGTCCTGGGAGGTCTGCTCAAATCATTCTTGATGCTTCCTTAATTTAGCAGCTGACATTCATTTGTGAGACAGATTTTCAAACCATCTCAGGACACTTACACAATTCTTTTAATTATTAATCTTAATAAATCTTAATAATATCTTAATAAAAACTAATGCAAATGTTTGTTGTTGTTGTTGTTGTTGTTTAGGTTGCTGTCCTCACTCCCATTGCCATTGTTTATCAGGTTTACCCTTTGGGGTTTACAGCATATTTTATCATTATGTTATTTTCGCATTTGGCAACATAGTCAAGGACTAAGGAAGTGGCAGCAACACTCTCACAGACATTGTCAGGGCTGAACTAAACTGTAAAGTCAATGGAAAATATTCTGATATACACATTACAAAGATCACGGTGTCCTTGAGCGTTGTGCATCCTCTTGAGCTATAAACTCATCGCTCACATTTTTCACAGAATACGTCACACTATAGCAGTAAAAAAACTGGTGTAGTTAATAAACTTACTTGCAACTGCATTTGTACAAAGAAAACAAAGAAATGCATATCTGCAGATATCCTATTGGTATCCATATCAAACAATGTTGGGGGAGAAAATATGGGATGTTGCATCATTGTAAAAACCTTATCAGTGTAACTCTTCATATCTGCATTCATACTGTATAAGTCACTGTATTCGACCCCAGCCATATCTGGCTCCCTGACATGATGCTCACAGTTTTCCACCCAGGACCAGAGCTGCAATGTGTGGCGCCACAAACCCTCACACAAATTTCCAGCAAAAAAGTGCCAGCAATTGTTTTAATTTCGACTGAACAAACGAAACTACAGTGGAAGTTCATTCTATTTCACCAGGACAATCTACTCCTCGTCTCTACTGTTTTGCAGGGGGGTCCTTGGTACATATATTAAAAACAAACCAACACAAGAACAACAACAACAAGAACAATGACAAACCTGAAACTATTAGAAGTTATTGGTTACAGGTCGTGTGTGGTATCATTACATTTTGTTTTATTGTAAATATACATAACAGTAAGGATAACAATTGTTGTCAGCTTCTGTTAACTGCATCTCACGGTCAATGCTTTAGATTATTTTGTCACACTACAGGTGTACAGGTATGTTGAAGCAAAATCGATAGCTAGTTGACAGCCCATTAGGCACATTGGACTAACATACATAGCATCAGTTTTCTTTAAATGACTCTTGGAATGGGTGGGTATAAGGAAATGTTGATGTGTCCATGCTTATTTCCAATCAGCCACAGCTCCATGAGGGAGGTGTTAATTCCTTTGAGCTTAAACTGCTTAATTTCCACCCACTCCAATAATGGTTTCATCTGGGTAAATGGAGGCCTGGTGCAGTTCAATCAGTGTTACTGTTACCAGACACAGCAGGTGTGTTTTACTTCCAAAGTGGCGGATAAAAGGAGGGAAATAAAGACTGCTGCAACTTACTTGTTCTTTTTACTAATGAAGAATAAATACACAAATGCATTTCATATACAAAGCAGAATAGTGTTTTTCTGTAGCTGTTTTCTAGCATTAGTTGCAAATGTATACTGCAACAAAACATACCCGCACAAATGTACTGCAGTGACTTGGTAGGGGTTTATATTGTTGGGGTTGATGCATTTTCTATGAAATCAGTGTGTAATCTAAATTATATAGAATGTACTGTTCCATCTTTCCCCAGCTGTCTTGTTACATTTCTTCATCTCTTCAGGGGTGACTCAGCCAGATGAAAATTGTTGTGGAATTATTTATGCCTCATAGAATATGTATATATATATATATATATATATATGTATATATATAGTATATAGGTCACTCGTCTGTCTATCAGCCTCAGAGTGCATTGTAAAGCATGTTAGGAATGATATGATCCCAACCAAACATTAACAAAGACAAAATGACTGTTAGGGATCATGAATTATTATCTTGAAGAAGAAAAAAGGTTACAGACTGCAAAACTGTGACTGATTGACAGATCCCATGGAATGAGAGCTGTAAAGGTGCAGTGCACACATACTGTAGGATGGTGGATTTGAGTGAATAGTGGCTGGCATGGGTGGGTGGGGGGCAGTTGGTTTGATGCAGGGAGGGCAGAATAATAACTATGTTCTATTTATAGGAACACAACGACCTACAGTATAGTATCCTTGCAAAATATGCTCCTGCACTATCTCTTTGTGCCGTTCAACCATGATTATATAAATCATGACACACTGACTTATATTTTACTGAAATTAATTGGCTGCATAATTGAAAACAAACTAAATGATCCATCTCCTTGTGATTACACTGCACTACTGAAGGCATTCATACTTAGGTGTGCGTACAGTAGCTAATAGGGATCTAAATAAATTTAAATTTAAAATCCGAAATCAGTTTCTCTAAACTTCTTTATGTGAATGAAGTAGAAATTATAGGTACTACAGAACACAGATTGGTGATGATGTTTCACAGGAGCCAAGAGGTTTACAACTGAAAATATACACACCATCTCCCCCTTGTGTTGAAGTTTTAACTGGCCACTGGCAGCACTGGACAGGATACATTTAAACCCTCTGTCCTAAGACCATTGATTCACAATCTCCCAGATTTTTTAAATAATTTAATATACATTTTTTTCATATTTTTATAAATCCTGTCAAGGTTACAGGCA
The DNA here is from genome assembly GCA_036023655.1 of Nannoperca australis. Lineage (NCBI taxonomy): Eukaryota > Metazoa > Chordata > Actinopteri > Centrarchiformes > Percichthyidae > Nannoperca > Nannoperca australis. Next base: position 11,799 of record JAVQJD010056532.1, read on the forward strand.
AGATTAATGTTGCAGTTAATATTAGTTCATTAAAACAACATACTGTAAACTAAGATTCAATTTAAGATAACGTTTATGGGTACTAAAAAGCAATTGCAGGGACAAAGCAGCTCCCTCTCACTGGACTCATGGTTTCCTAGGGATGGGGTCAGCACCCTGGACAGTGATAACAGAGCCACACTGGACCACCAGGGACAGTGCAGCACAGCATGTTTAAGGCGCTACAATCTCTGTAGTGTGACGGTCTTGTCCTGCCTGGGCTGCTGCTGTGTCTCCCTTTAGGTCCAGGTAGTAGTGATTATATTAGAGCAACTTGTTTCATCAGGCCAGTCCATCCAGAATGCATTTAGGATCAGTCATCACTCTTCCCTCCCTCTCTCCCTCCATCTCTGGCTCTCCTCCTCACACCCCACCTTATATCACATGATTTTCCCTATTGCCCCCCGCAAGCTAACCAGGTGAGATCATGTGTAATTAGCTGATGGATTATCAGATTGGCTTTCCTCCATCCTTCCTGACAGACAAGGTAATCTACCAGTCCGCATGCTCAGTCTTGTACACACTGCCTACATGGCTGAAACTCAAAGTGTGAAGCTTTGTGGTTCCTGCGCTAACTTTACTGGTTCTCTTCTATTTTCATCAACAACCAGCGAGAAGTGAGAATTAGTCCAGTTGGAGGCTGTCTGAGGTGTTGGCGGCCACACTGTTCTCATGTTCCCGCAGCCTGGGCTTGTGACACTTTGCACGGCTTAAGGGTAGACCGGCCATCTGGAGAATCTGGGGATTTGGACTCATCAGCATGTGCTGCAACACCAAAAACACGGAGCACACAAATAAATCTCAGCTCTGTAGCCCTTCAGTAGCCTGGTCAACCAGCTCAGTGCAGGTGTGTGAGAGGTCACAAACGTCTTATGAGTCACTCCCTCATTTATCATCAACTTCATGCTGGTACTTTTCATTTGCTGAGCTGCCTTTGGCACACCAGCTGTTTGATGATGTTAACATTTCATACTTTCAAAATATTTTTGGAGGTAGAAAGGCGTAAAAGGCAAAATATTAATATTCTACTTTAAGTAATTATTTTATCCTTTTTCGTATTAAAGCACATACGTTTGAGTCTAGCCTTTAATAGACATTTTTCAGGTTTTTGGCTTTATAACAAAACATTGTATTTGATGTGGAAAAACATGTACTTTTAATCAGTCTCCACTTTGATGAATAAGTGAATGAACTTGATGAGTCTTAGTTGAATATTTCATTGTTTATTGCCACACAAATGTGATATCAGAGAACTACTTGGGAGTCAGCAACTTCTCCAAGGTCTATCTTATCTGGTACTTTACTGGCAAAACATGCGTGGGAAGAACCCTTGACGTTCCGTAGATTAGCTACTATGTCAATGATTAAACAGAACATTCCTTCATATCCATACTTTTCTAGAAATGAACATAAGGAAAATTTGTATTGTTGTAGGCTAATATTCTATTTGAAATAGTTTCAGTAAATATAAACCAACAAGGGAAATCGTGTAAAATGTTTTATTTTTCAGTATTTAAAGTGTTGTTATCATTAATCAGTAATTACACCCCAAATGTGTTATGTCTCGTCATCTGTGTTAGTCTTGTGCCATGTTTCATGTCTAGTTTTAATCATGTTCAAGTCTCACGTCCAAGCCAAGTACCATGATCAAGTCAAGTCACGTTTTAGATCCC